>JAXIVJ010000499.1:17500-20000 GCA_036785665.1 Chirona hameri
GTCTGTCTGTCTGTGTCTGTCTGTCTGTGTCTGTCTGTCTGTCTGTGTCTGTCTGTCTGTGTGTGTCTGTCTGTGTGTGTCTGTCTGTGTCTGTCTGTCTGTCTGTGTCTGTCTGTCTGTCTGTCTGTCTGTCTGTGTCTGTCTGTGTCTGTCTGTCTGTGTCTGTCTGTCTGTCTGTGTCTGTCTGTCTGTGTCTGTCTGTCTGTGTCTGTCTGTCTGTGTCTGTCTGTCTGTCTGTGTCTGTCTGTCTGTGTCTGTCCGTCTGTGTCTGTCTGTCTGTGTCTGTCTGTCTGTGTCTGTCTGTCTGTCTGTCTGTCTGTCTGTCTGTCTGTCTGTCTGTCTGTCTGTCTGTCTGTCTGTCTGTCTGTCTGTCTGTGTCTGTCTGTCTGTCTGTGTCTGTCTGTCTGTCTGTGTCTGTCTGTCTGTCTGTGTCTGTCTGTCTGTCTGTCTGTGTCTGTCTGTCTGTGTCTGTCTGTCTGTCTGTGTCTGTCTGTCTGTCTGTCTGTCTGTCTGTCTGTCTGTCTGTCTGTCTGTGTCTGTCTGTCTGTCTGTCTGTCTGTCTGTCTGTCTGTCTGTCTGTCTGTCTGTCTGTGTCTGTCTGTCTGTCTGTCTGTGTCTGTCTGTCTGTCTGTGTCTGTCTGTCTGTGTCTGTCTGTCTGTGTCTGTCTGTGTCTGTCTGTCTGTCTGTGTGTGTCTGTCTGTCTGTGTCTGTCTGTCTGTCTGTGTCTGTCTGTCTGTCTGTCTGTCTGTCTGTGTCTGTCTGTCTCTGTCTGTCTGTGTCTGTCTGTCTGTGTCTGTCTGTCTGTGTCTGTCTGTCTGTCTGTGTCTGTCTGTCTGTGTGTGTCTGTCTGTCTGTGTGTGTCTGTCTGTCTGTGTATGTCTGTCTGTCTGTGTCTGTCTGTCTGTGTCTGTCTGTCTGTGTCTGTCTGTATGTGTCTGTCTGTCTGTCTGTGTCTGTCTGTCTGTCTGTCTGTCTGTTTGTCTGTCTGTGTCTGTCTGTCTGTCTGTGTCTGTCTGTCTGTGTCTGTCTGTCTGTGTCTGTCTGTCTGTGTCTGTCTGTCTGTGTCTGTCTGTCTGTCTGTCTGTCTGTCTGTCTGTCTGTCTGTGTCTGTCTGTCTGTCTGTCTGTGTCTGTCTGTCTGTGTCTGTCTGTCTGTCTGTCTGTCTGTGTCTGTCTGTCTGTCTGTCTGTCTGTCTGTCTGTCTGTCTGTGTCTGTGTCTGTCTGTGTCTGTCTGTGTCTGTCTGTGTCTGTCTGTGTCTGTCTGTGTCTGTGTCTGTCTGTCTGTCTGTGTCTGTCTGTGTCTGTCTGTGTCTGTCTGTGTCTGTCTGTCTGTGTCTGTCTGTCTGTGTCTGTCTGTCGGTCTGTCTGTCTGTCTGTCTGTGTCTGTCTGTGTCTGTCTGTGTCTGTATGTGTCTGTCTGTCTGTCTGTCTGTGTCTGTCTGTCTGTCTGTCTGTCTGTCTGTCTGTCTGTCTGTCTGTCTGTCTGTCTGTCTGTCTGTCTGTCTGTCTGTCTGTCTGTCTGTCTGTCTGTCTGTCTGTCTGTCTGTCTGTCTGTCTGTCTGTCTGTCTGTCTGTGTCTGTCTGTCTGTCTGTCTGTGTATGTGTGTCTGTGTGTCTGTCTGTCTGTCTGTCTGTCTGTCTGTCTGTGTCTGTCTGTCTGTCTGTCTGTGTCTGTCTGTGTCTGTCTGTCTGTCTGTCTGTCTGTCTGTCTGTCTGTCTGTCTGTCTGTGTCTGTCTGTGTCTGTCTGTGTCTGTCTGTCTGTGTCTGTCTGTCTGTGTCTGTCTGTCTGTCTGTCTGTCTGTCTGTCTGTCTGTCTGTCTGTGTCTGTATGTATGTCTGTCTGTGTCTGTCTGTCTGTGTCTGTCTGTCTGTCTGTGTCTGTCTGTCTGTGTCTGTCTGTCTGTGTCTGTCTGTCTGTGTCTGTCTGTCTGTGTCTGTCTGTGTGTGTCTGTCTGTGTGTGTCTGTCTGTGTCTGTCTGTCTGTGTGTGTCTGTCTGTGTCTGTCTGTCTGTGTCTGTCTGTCTGTGTCTGTCTGTCTGTGTCTGTCTGTCTGTCTGTCTGTGTCTGTCTGTCTGTCTGTCTGTGTCTGTCTGTCTGTCTGTGTATCTGTCTGTCTGTCTGTCTGTCTGTCTGTCTGTCTGTCTGTCTGTCTGTCTGTCTGTCTGTCTGTCTGTGTCTGTCTGTGTCTGTCTGTCTGTCTGTGTCTGTCTGTCTGTGTCTGTCTGTCTGTGTCTGTCTGTCTGTGTCTGTCTGTCTGTGTCTGTCTGTCTGTGTCTGTCTGTGTCTGTCTGTCTGTCTGTCTGTCTGTCTGTCTGTCTGTCTGTCTGTCTGTGTCTGTCTGTCTGTCTGTGTCTGTCTGTCTGTGTCTGTCTGTCTGTGTCTGTCTGTCTGTCTGTCTGTCTGTGTCTGTCTGTCTGTCTGTCTGTCTGTCTGTCTGTCTGTGTCTGTCTGTGTCTGTCTGTGTCTGTCTGTGTCTGTCTGTGTCTGTCTGTGTCTGT
>JAXIVJ010000499.1:52500-220000 GCA_036785665.1 Chirona hameri
GCGATACACATAGAGGTACGTACGTGCTCACATTTTGCAACACGAAGTTCCCGAGCAGTGAAGCTCGACAAAGAATTGGTCGTTCAATAGTGGGATTATACATTCCGAAGCTAAAAATTAGTCTGGTTACTAGGTTAACTACCATCTAGACAGAGTGTCTAGCTAGTTAACACAGAGCTGGTACTTTACATAATTACCGTGCCTGTGCATTTATAATAACGTGTGTTGTCTATTCTTCGTGAGTCATGTTGTGTCTACTGTGTCTACTTTCGACCCCATCTGACGTGTCAGTCCATGCTGCTTATAACGACAAATAACGTATAGCTACCGGACTGAAGTAATGGGCCGTGCAGTTCATTGCCATATCTTTTCGCTTAGTTACGGAAGGCTCGTTTTGCGCTCTCTCTTCGGGCTGTCTTGCAAATTGTGCCATATCTGTAACATTCACTGAATGATACAAATCCCAATTCCCGAGCGACCACCGTGCTCGAATAATTCGATTTAACGTCATCGAATCGAGTGCCAACTATTAAGTCTATATCGTTTTATGTAGTTCTGAGAAGCTGAGTGATATTGTGTCGCGTCTTTTACCTATTCGTTCTTACCTATCCGTCTCTTACCCTTATCTAATAGCTATGTTTATCTTCGCCACAGGCGACCGGACAGTGCGCGCAGCGGGTCCACCTGGCCTCCCAGCTCTTCTCTGAGAGTGTGGCGGCGGCCATGGCGGAGTACCTGCCGCTCCGGAGCAGTCAAGCGGACGCCATCCGAACCATCGACGCCTGGTTCGATGTCATGAACAGTCGCGCCCCCATCGACGCCAAGCAAGAACGCTGTGCGTACGGCCTGAACAGTGAAGCCAAGGCCTTCCAGGATGCTGCGCTCACGAAGATGGAGAAGCTGATCGGAGCAGCGAGGAAGTCTACGTCGAAGCACCCTGGCGGCGTCTCAGCGATGCTGCCCTTCCAGGTGGGGGCCCTCCGCAGCACGGCCTCTCTGCGGGGCCTTCACTCCGAGCTGTCTGCCAGGGTGCCGGGCTTCCGGTACATCATGACTGCTCGCGTCAATCAGGACTGCCTCGAGAATACGTTTTCTCAGCTCCGAGGGATGTGTGGGCAGAATGTGACGCCGGACGCCGTCGAGGTTCGCTCAAGGCTGAAAATTATGCTGATAGCGCCGTCACCTCTCGTGGCCGCCTCGAGCAGTGGCCGCGCCGTGCGCCTGGAGGCCGACACGGCGTTCGTCAGCACCGGACAGCGGCTGGAGCCCGACAACCTCAGCAACGAGGCCCTGGAGGGCCTGCAAATACAGGTAAGCTAACTTGACGGCTCTAAATGTATGAGTGATATCATTTGTATGCATAATATAAATTATTGATTAAATTCGTAATATAGTGCATTTGGTAGTTACTCGCTAGCTATGAGTTTTATAAGGATGTTTAAGACAAGGGTTATGGCCATTACGTATCTATATTTACCGGACGTTAACGTTTTGTATGTTTCTTGTTTAAAATAAAAAAAAAAATATAATAATATATGTTTGACATTATTTCAAGTCACATTCTTGACATATTATCAATATACGGTTCCCTATTCTGACCATCCCTACTCGAGTATGCCATGCTAATTAATAACAGCTGTTCGTTTTAGTAATGTTCTGCAGTTGGTCTAGCTGGGTATTTAAGGGGCTATAATTAAGTATAATTATTAACAGTAATTTTGAGATCAGATTGCTAGGTTGGGTGCTGTGTCTCCAAATCACGAGTTATATAGGTTAACACATTCACAGTATTGCATGTCAAAGGAGTTAAATTCCAACTTCACACTTGGAGCAAAATTATAGTCGTTCCATTCATACGATTAGATATGGCCCTAAAGCCGGATGACGTCACCCATTGCGCTCATATTTTGCAGATTTATTTTGGTACTGAGACATTTTGTGTGCACACATACACACATGCCTACCGCTAAAAGTTTATATAGGCGACCTCTTTTCAGGTCCAGCCTCCAGCGGAGCTGACGGCAGCTGAGGAGGAGGACGAGGTGGAGGAGGTGTTCCGGTCCGTCACCCTGCTGGAAACAGTGCCTCCGATCATCGCAGAGGAGGCTGGAGACGGCGGTGTGGCGACCGATGCTGACCATGCGAGGGGCAAAGCTGCCGAAGACGCCTGGCTGCAGCGAGAGGGCCTGGCATTCGTTGCTGGATACGTGGCGGCGAGCTGCCAGCAGATGGACGCGTCCCTCGGTCTGCCGACGCGAGTGGCGCCCACCAGCAGTGTCCCGCAGACCTGGATTCGGGCGGTGAGCAGGGGAGGCCTGATGGTGCCGTCAGAGCGCTGGATGGCGGTGGTCGAGGCGTTCGAGGTCCTCTTCTGTCTCACCATGGGCTCCTCTGCGGACCAGGACCCGAACATCGTTCGGCGGCTCATGGAGATGCTGCAGCAGAAGGAGCCGAGCCTAGACCTGCGGATCGCCAGGAAACTGGTTCGCACCAGGCTCCACATCAGGCTCCGCTTTCTGAACCAAGCTCAGGCGGAGGCAGCAGCGGCCAGGAGAGCGGCCAAGCAGGTTCGCCAGCACGTCCGAAGCTCCATCGTAGTGACTGAAGCGGGCTCCCAGGCTTCGGCCGTGTGAGGAGCACTCTGCACCCTGCGACTAACGCCGCCACCGCGCTGGTGTGCGCTGCCGTGCCCGCCGGAGCCGGCCGTCTACGGACTCGTGTAATTGAGCTGCGACTAACGCCGCCACCGCGCTGGTGTGCGCGGCCGTGCCCGCCGGAGCCGGCCGTCTACGGACTCGTGTAATTGAGCTGCGACTAACGCCGCCACCGCGCTGGTGTGCGCTGCCGTGCCCGCCGGAGCCGGCCGTCTACGGACTCGTGTAATTGAGCTGCGACTAACGCCGCCACCGCGCTGGTGTGCGCGGCCGTGCCCGCCGGAGCCGGCCGTCTACGGACTCGTGTAATTGAGCTGCGACTAACGCCGCCACCGCGCTGGTGTGCGCTGCCGTGCCCGTCGGAGCCGGCCGTCTACGGACTCGTGTAATTGAGCTGCGACTAACGCCGCCACCGCGCTGGTGTGCGCTGCCGTGCCCGCCGGAGCCGGCCGTCTACGGACTCGTGTAATTGAGCTGCGACTAACGCCGCCACCGCGCTGGTGTGCGCTGCCGTGCCCGCCGGAGCCGGCCGTCTACGGACTCGTGTAATTGAGCTGCGACTAACGCCGCCACCGCACTGGTGTGCGCTGCCGTGCCCGCCGGAGCCGGCCGTCTACGGACTCGTGTAATTGAGCTGCGACTAACGCCGCCACCGCGCTGGTGTGCGCTGCTGTGCCCGCCGGAGCCGGCCGTCTACGGACTCGTGTAATTGAGCTGCGACTACAGCCGTCACCGCGCTGGTGTGCGCTGCCGTGCCCGCCGGAGCCGGCCGTCTACGGACTCCTGTAATTGAGCTGCGACTACAGCCGTCACCGCGCTGGTGTGCGCTGCCGTGCCCGCCGGAGCCGTGTTGAGCTGTGACTACAGCCCCGCCTGGGCGACCCGGGCCATCTGGTGGACTGGGCGATCGTGGAGCAGGTATGGCTGCATGGGGACGAGCCCACCTCGTGCCCGATCTGGCTGTACCAGCCGCAGGCGGCGCGCGTCACACGCCTACTGCTGCGTCTGCCTGGTGCACTACCTGGCGCTCAGCGACCAGGCGGTATGGAAATGCCCCATCTGCGAGGAGACGGTGCAGCCGGACCAGGTGCGCCGCTGCCGGCTGGTGCCGCGGCCGCCGGCGCGCCTCGGAGACACCGTGGCCTTTCGGCTGGTGCGCCGCCAGCCGAGCTCGCCGCTCGGCCAGCTGGTGGAAGACGACGCCGAGCCCTACGAGAAGCTGGTCACGCTGGGAGACGCGGAGCGACAGAGGCTGATTAGGATCATACTGGCCACACCCAAACAGGTACGGTGATCGGCGGCGGCGGGGGGGGGGGGCAGGCAGGCCCGACTGGTGACTGTCGTTAATGCATGATAACTTGTCATGATGCCTAGATCAACTTTCACCAAAAGTGCATGTTATGTCGGCTCAATATGATATAACTGCTGTTTTCACGTGAAAAAGACCAATAATAACCCGATATGTATCATTACTAGTTCAACACTCGTATGCATCTGTATTATAGTCCTTGTTCGGCTCAATTTCCTCTTCCTCCTCAATCACCAAGTGTGTGGCTTGAAGTGTAACAGGTGTTTTCCTATGCTTGTGTGTGTGCGTCAGGTGGCGTCCGAGATCCTGGCGCCGGAGCGCGCCGCGCTGGAGCACCGGCTGGTGGAGCTGGCCGACGACCGGAGGCGTGCTTCGTCCAGCAGGCTCTCGCCCAGCTGGAGGAGCAGGAGGCGGCCATGGCCGAGCGCGCGCTGGCCACGCTGGCCAAGCCGCAGCGGCCCGACCCGGCCACGGCGGCCGAGCACGCCACGCCTCTGCCAACAGCCGTCGCCGACAGCGCCATCGTCTACCGCTCGGCGTTCGACGAGCAGACTGGAGGACGCAGCGGCCGAGCCTGCCGAGGCGGCCAGCGGCGCGCGCCAGCGCTCCGTCGACGAGACCTCCTGCACGGAGGTGACGACCGCCGACCTGGAGTGCCGCCGACGGCCGCCAGGTCGGGGTTTCAGCCGTACGGAGGTGGAATTAGTGCTGCCTGCTGCGCTGTGACTTCGACCGCCACCGGGCGGGTGTGCGATGCCGTGCCCACCGGAGCGGACTGTCTGACAGGTCGGGGCTTCAGCCGTGCGGGGGTGGGCGTGGGGTCAGTGATGCCCTCCTACGGACGCCTGACTAGCTGTGACTGCAGTCGCCACCGGGTGGGTGTGCGGTGCCGTGACCCCCGGAGCGGACTGTCCAGCTAGGTTCGGGAATAAGGACGGGCCGTGTCCAGCTATGTGTATACGTTACCCGTTTGATTTAAAATAATTATGCAGTCAACCCGGAATTTCCTGATCGGGCGGTATGGTCCAGGACCCGCGCAGCAAGTACAATTTAGCGTGGGTTCTTACTTCAGAAATCCACCCATTCAAAGCATTCGGACTATTTTTTAAATGTATGCATAGCATGACTCAATTTTTTATATTTTTTAAATAAATAATACCCGCGTTTTAAATAATTTTAATAAATTTTAATCATTTAATTATATTTATGAAATGATCCAGAACACATGTGTCATAAGAGTCGAGACGACTGTAAGTCGTATCACTATATACTCTATAGTGATATCAGCAGGGATGCGGAGCGGGGCCGGAGCCGCCGGAGCCGCTGGAACATTTTGCTCGGAGCCGGGGCCGGAGCCGGAGCCGTCAAAATGGCTCGGCTCCGGCTCCGAACGAGATGTGGAATCAAGCAAAATTAGCAAACATGAAATAAACGTGTCATGTCTAGTGGCAAGTATGGCTCCTTGGAAGAAAACACATTTTTTAACATGGGTTGAATGATCACGTTTGGGATGTACGGAACCAGAGCCGGAGCCGCTAGATTCTGCCCGGAGCCGGAGCCGGAGCCGTCGGGACATTTTACTCGGAGCCGGAGGCGGAGCCGAGATGCTTCCCCGGGGCCCGAGCCAGAGCCGACCCAAATGTGTACGGCTCCGCATCCCTGGTGATATGAGGTACTATAGTGATCCATGTTGTATATCAATATCGGACCCGTTGAGGGCGTGGCTGTTGATGGACCGTGCCCGAATACAAATATGATTAATTTGACCTTTGGTTTTGACTTGACCTTACCGATGTGGCCTTCAGGACATGGGGAGGGGGTGAATCTACGCATGGATAGTTCTCGTTTGCCGCCTCTCCCGTCTCCCTCCGATGCTCGGTTTGGGTTAGGCGGGGTAGGGGCGAACTCCCCACCACGGCCCGGTAGCCCAGATGGGAGGGCCGGCAAAACGGCAATGGTCACAATCGAAAGGTGTGATACTGGCATCGTGAATGAAAAAGGTGAGGCAAAGCACCAAAGGTCAATACCGTGTCGTTTGCCGCAACGCCATTAAAGGCAAAGCCTACCAAATAACGTTAAATTTTTGCCACGATCCGGGTTCGAACCCCGGTCGCCGGATTAGCAGGCGGATATTAGCTGGAGGTAACTTTTTAATCGCCTTGTATCAAATTATCTGATATAGATAGAGCAAAAATGTATTTGGATAAAAGATAGAGCTTGAAATGGTCTTCCCTATGCCGCAAATAGAACATGACGGAGACAAAGAGGTTTTTCGTACCAGGCCTCCAAAGATGACCCATTTTCATTACTTGAATATGGGGAACGGATTCTGCGACCTTGTGACGTCACGGATTTTCGTAAAAACCCCGGATGACTTTACCTAGTATATACGGCCTTGATCTATTCTCCAACACGGCGCAATAAACCCATTTAAACTCAGCGGCCATATAAAAATGGTAACACTGGCCCGAGGCGTAACTGAAACAGAGTAAATCCTTCACGCGACGAAAATACCTGTATAAACAGGTCTGAGTTACAACAAAGGATCCCCGGCGGGCGCGAGCAGCTGACGGTTGGAGGAAGTGACTCCTTCGGGCCGGGCGTGCGCCGCCGGCAGGTGGCGGCACCTCGCTTTTTTCTTCTTTTTTTCCCCGGACCAGCCTATTGTCATTTTCCGGGGGGGGAGGTTCTCAAAAATGAAAACAAATGACAAATTCAAATATTCCCAAATTCAAAAAGTCCAAAATTTCTAAATTTCACAAACCCTAAATTTCTAAATTTTCCAATTTCAATATTTCAAAATTCCCCAATTCCCAAATTCATAAATTCCTAGATTCCAAAATTTCCAGATTTCCAAATATCGATTTCAAAAATTAAAAAATGATAATATTCGAAAATTACAAAAGTCCAAAAGTCCAAAATCTCTAAACCCCCGAAAATGGACTAAACCAACCTTCGGTCCGGCATTGCCCCAAAGCAAGGCCCCGTGCATAACCGAAGGTTGGTTTCACATGGATAACACTATTCTTTAGAATTGCGTTTCTTTAGAATTGTGGGAACGGAATACGGGATACGGGATACGGGAACGGGATACAGAAACTGGATACGGGAGCTGAATAAGGTATACAGGATACGGGATCAGAATATGGGAACGGGGTACGGGATACGGGAACGGGATACGGGAACGGGAGACGGGAGACGGGATACGGGAACGGGATTCAAGCACGGGATACAATATACGGGAACTGGATTCGGAACGGGATACGGGAACGGGAAATAGGAAGGGGATTCGAAAACTGGATACGGGAGCGGGATAAAGGATACGGGATCGGATACGTGAACGGGATACGGGGTACGGGATACGGAAACGGGAAACGAGATACGGGATACGGGAACGGGATACGGGAACGGGATACGGGAACGGGATACGGGGACGGGATACGGGAACGGGATACGGGATACGGGATACGGGAACGTGATACAGGAACGGGATACGGGAACGGGATAAGGGAACAGGATACGGGAACGGGATACGGGATACGGGAACGGGATACGGGAACGGGAGACGGGAACGGGATACGGGAAAGTGATACGGGAATGGGATACGGAAACAAGATACGGAAACGGGATACGGGAACAGGGACTGGAGTGGGAGCGCGATACGGGATACTGGAACGGGATACGGCAACAGGATACGGGAATGGGATACGGGAATGGGATACGGGAATGGGATACGGGAATGGGATACGGGAATGGGATACGGGAATGGGATACGGGAATGGGATACGGGAATGGGATACGGGAATGGGATACGGGAATGGGATACGGAGCGGTATACGGGAACGCGTTACGGGAACGCAATACGGGAACAGGATACGGGAACAGGATAGGGAACGGGATATAAGAGCGGGATACGGGAACGGGATACGGGATACGGGAACGGGATACGGGAACGGGATACGGGAACGGGATACGGGAACGGGATATAGGAACGGGATACGGTATACGGGATACGGGATACGGGAACGGGATACGGTAACGAAATACGGGAACGGGAACGAGATACGGGAACGGGATACGGGAACAGGATACAGGAAGGGGATACGGGAACGGGATACGGGAACTGGATACGGGAACGGGATTCGGGAACGGGATACGGGATACGGGAACCGGATACAGAAACTGGATACGGGAGCTGAATAAGGTATACGGGATACGGGATCATAATATGGGAACGGGGTACGGGATAAGGGATACGGGATACGGGAACGGGATTAGAGCACGGGATACAATATACGGGAACTGGATTCGGAACGGGATACGGGAACGGGAAATAGGAAGGGGATTCGGAAACTGGATACGGGAGCGGGATAAAGGATACGGGATCGGATACGTGAACGGGATACGGGGTACGGGATTCGGAAACGGGAAACGAGATACGGGATACGGGATACGGGAACGGGATACAGAAACGGTAACATGATACTGGAACAGGATACGGAAACGGGATATGGCAACGGGATACGGGATACGGGAACGGGATACGGGAATGGGATACGGGAATGGGATACGGGAACGGGATACGCCAACGGGATACGACAGCGGGATACGGGAACGGGATACGGGAACGGCATACTGGAACGGGATACGGTAACGGGATACGGGAACGGGATACGGGAACGGGATACGGGAACGGGATACGGGAACGGGATACGGAAACGGGATACCGGAACGGGATATGGGAACGGGATACGGGAACGGGATACAGGAAAGGGATACGGGAACGGGATACGGTAACGGGCTAAGGGCTCGGGATACGGTAACCGGATACGGGAACGGGATACAAGAACGGGAACGGGATACAAGAACGGGAACGGGATACGGAATACCGGATACGGAATACCGGATACGGACTACGGAATACAGAATACGGAATACGGAATACAGAATACGGAATACGGAATAAGGAATACGAAATACTGAAAACGGAATACGAGATACGGGAAATGGCTAGCATATATAAATTAGCTGGCTATATAAATTGCGCATCGCGCAATAAAGGCCATCTAGTCTCTATCTCTATATTATAAATCCTAAAAGATGACCCGCCGCCGCCGCCGCCGCCGCCGGAGTGACGCCCTAAATCGGTTCCTGTGCAGCCGTCTGATGAGTTATGAGGGTGATTTTTTCAGGACTTTTGGGTCCCGTGATTCAACAGATCGTATCAAGTTTTGGTGTCGATCCGACCGACGGTGCGGCGTCGGCACGTGCGCGCGTGCGCCATTCGTTTAACATGGGAAACGCGACATTGTGAAATCGCGAAAAATGGGCAAGTTTCGCCTGGTTCCCCGGCCGCTTGCTCGGCAACCGAGAATCGCAGCGATATGCGAGCAACACTATGTGATAGATAATCGATTGGCCTTGCGTATAGGATGTCGTCCAGAGCGATACGCGTGCCACGTCCAAAGTTTTGACCCCTTTCATGATAAAATTGGCATATTCAGGATTTAAATTGGTGCTCGGAAACCGTTCGACGTAGAAGGCTGAACCGGGCACCATTTTGCAGGCGCAGCGACCGTCTTCAAATTATATGTGTTACTCAAAGCTGTGTGACTAATATTTTGGAGTGGGATTTGAAATGCAATATTTTTGGACAATTTAATCCTTCACACCGCCGTAACCCCCAAAACAAGGACAAACTTGTCCGGCAAATTTACACAGACGGATAGCGCCGTTCTTGCTGACCTATATCCACCCAAAATATTATGTAAATCGCTCATAGGTAACTTATGCTGAAGTCAAACGTAAACGATTACCAACGCTAACGTTGCGAAATAATTGCGTCGAATAAAATAGCATCGCTTAAAGGAAAATAATGACTTTTTTCCACTAAAATGGAGTTAGCACTTGAAATCGCCAGACGAGATCAAAATATATTGTAAATTCATCACATTTTGCATGAAAACTTTCCTACCGAAAGATATTTCAAGTTAAAGTTGATAAGCGTTCCACACTTTAAACGACCGGTACTTGCACTATTTCTGACCTTTTGTCAAGTACTTTTGGTCCTCATCAAACTGCGGGCTTTTCCCGTATTGTTTTTTTACGCAATGGAGTGGAAAATATATTGTGCGTTCTGCTTTTTGTGATTATATGCCGCCGCCGGAGCGGCATATAATCACATAATTATAATTATGTGATATATTATAAATCCTAAAAGATGACCCGCCGCCGCCGCCGCCGCCGCCGGAGTGACGCCCTAAATCGGTTCCTGTGCAGCCGTCTGATGAGTTATGAGGGTGATTTTTTCAGGACTTTTGGGTCCCGTGATTCAACAGATCGTATCAAGTTTTGGTGTCGATCCGACCGACGGTGCGGCGTCGGCACGTGCGCGCGTGCGCCATTCGTTTAACATGGGAAACGCGACATTGTGAAATCGCGAAAAATGGGCAAGTTTCGCCTGGTTCCCCGGCCGCTTGCTCGGCAACCGAGAATCGCAGCGATATGCGAGCAACACTATGTGATAGATAATCGATTGGCCTTGCGTATAGGATGTCGTCCAGAGCGATACGCGTGCCACGTCCAAAGTTTTGACCCCTTTCATGATAAAATTGGCATATTCAGGATTTAAATTGGTGCTCGGAAACCGTTCGACGTAGAAGGCTGAACCGGGCACCATTTTGCAGGCGCAGCGACCGTCTTCAAATTATATGTGTTACTCAAAGCTGTGTGACTAATATTTTGGAGTGAGATTTGAAATGCAATATTTTTGGACAATTAAATCCTTCACACCGCCGTAACCCCCAAAACAAGGACAAACTTGTCCGGCAAATTTACACAGACGGATAGCGCCGTTCTTGCTGACCTATATCCACCCAAAATATTATGTAAATCGCTCATAGGTAACTTATGCTGAAGTCAAACGTAAACGATTACCAACGCTAACGTTGCGAAATAATTGCGTCGAATAAAATAGCATCGCTTAAAGGGAAATAATGACCTTTTTCCACTAAAATGGAGTTAGCACTTGAAATCGCCAGACGAGATCAAAATATATTGTAAATTCATCACATTTTGCATGAAAACTTTCCTACCGAAAGATATTTCAAGTTAAAGTTGATAAGCGTTCCACACTTTAAACGCCCGGTACTTGCACTATTTCTGACCTTTTGTCAAGTACTTTTGGTCCTCATCAAACTGCGGGCTTTTCCCGTATTGTTTTTTTACGCAATGGAGTGGAAAATATATTGTGCGTTCTGCTTTTTGTGATTATATGCCCGGCGATCTTCTAAAACTAACAGCGATTGAAAAAAGGTGGCAATAAAATCGGAAGCTCATCGATGCACATCAACGCGGCAGTTAGTGGTTGCGACCCTCAATTTTTGCAAATCGATTCATTTGTTTTCAACATTAGGAGTTGTGTATAGTTTGTCTGTGGCTGTATATAACACTATGCTTTATTTTATCATGAAAAATAATAATTTTCCCCAAAAAAACTAACGAACAATAACACAAAACTGGCAATTAAATCAGAAGCTCATCGATGCACATCGACGGCGACCTATTTAGCGTCGGCGATTTGTTTACAAAGTCATTGTCATGCTTCTCGGCGCACTTAACCATCTCGGCGCACTTGGCGAGTTGTTCCTGATTAGTATACCCAAGTCCCGTAGCAGGCTTTGTTAATGACGTCACTGGTGCCATTCTTGTGTAGCATTGCAAAATATATCTGATTTCGAGTTGAAAGCTAATTAAAGACTTATTCAAACTATTGTTTTTAAGTTGGAATTTTCTTGTTAATCATTATTAAAGGTATTTAATCACTGTATTTAATAGTAGTTGACACTTCAGAAACTTGTGACGTAATAATATTGTATCCAATATGCATTTCCCTCACCCTTTGCTATTGTGGCGCAGTGCCGAGTGCTTTGCGAATACTAGCTTGCCTGGGGTTCAATTCATTCCGCTCTTATTTTATTCGAGTTGGTATAGTTTGCATGTTGTTGTTATTCATGACTTATACTGATAGTCAGTCATGCATCACGGATGCTTCACGGATTGCTTCACGGATCAGAGCGCTGCTCGAACGCACGCTAGTAGCGCTTTCGTTCTCCATGGCAACCAGGCGTGAGCCAATGAAAAGCCAGAACGTATTCCCTTTCTGGCTTTTGATTGGCTGACGCCTGGTTGCCATGGAGAACGAAAGCGCTACTAGCGGGTGTCCGAGCAGCGCTCAGTTTGATCGGAAATGTCACAGAGCCTCCACAAATGCCGCACTCGATGTTAACAATGGTAAGGAAGGACGAATTTGTCAATGACCTTCATGAAGTACACAAGGTACTTGTTTTGTATTTTTTCCAAACTTACAACTTTGAATTTGGGAATAATTTTATTTAATTATTAAATTTAAATAAAATAATTTTAAAAACATAACGGTAGCCTAAGCAATTGTTGCTAACAAAATCAAAAGGTCATTATTTCCCTTTAAGTTTGGCCAAGACTGACACTGCCGCAGTCAAATTCATCAATGAGCGCATGACTAGCTGACGTCGCACCTCCCTCTCGGGGAGATTTTGTTGAAGCCGGTTGACATATTTCAGGCATGTAAACCGCTAAAATGCTTTGGCAGAAACTGCGACACGGGAACGAGATACGGTAAGAAGATATGGGAACGAAATACGGCAACAAGATACGGAAACTGTGTGCGAGAAAGGGATGCTGGAACGAGATACGTGAACAGGATACGGGAATGAGATACGGGAACTAGATATGGTAAGGAGTTATCGGAACAGTGTACGAGATACGGGAATGAGATACGGGAGCGGCATACGGGAGCGGGATACGGGAGCGGGATACGGGAGCGGGATACAGGAGTGAGATACGGGAGCGGGATACGGGAACAGGATAAGGAAACGGGATACAGGAACGAGTTACGGGAACGAATTACGGGATCGGGATACCGGAACGGGATATGGGAACGGGATATGGGAACATGATACGGGAACGGGATACGGGAACGGGATACGGGAACGGGATACGGGAACGGGATACGGAACGGGAAACGGGAACGGATACGGGAACAGATACGGGAACGGGATACGGGATACGGGAACGGGATACGGGAACGATATACGGTAACTGGATACGGAAACCCGATACGAGAACGGGACACAGGATGGGGATAAGGAAACTGGATACGGGAGCGTGATGAGTGATACGGGATCATGATACGGGAACGGGATACGGGAACGGGATACGGGAAAGGAATACGGGAAAGGGATACTGGATACGATAACGGGATACGGGAACGGGATACGGGATACAGGAACGGGATACAGTAATGGGATACGGGAACGGGATACGGGAACGGGATACGGGAACGGGATACGGGAACGGGATACGGGAACGGGATACGGGAACGGGATACGGGAACGGGATACGGGAATGGGATACAGAACGGGATACGGGAACGGGATACATGAACGGGATACGCGAACAGGATACGGGAACGGGATACGGGAACGGTATACGGGAACGGTATACGGGAACGGGATGCGGGAACGGGATACGGCAACGGGATACGGCAACGGGATACGGATAGGGGATACGGCAACGGGATACAGCAACGGGATACGGCAACGGGATACGGTAACGGGATACGGGAACGGGACACGGGAACGGGACACGGGATACGGGATACAGTATACGGGATACAGTATACGGGATACAGTAAAAGAGATACAGTATACGGGATACAGTATACGGGAACGGGGTACAGGATACGGGATACGGGATACCAGAAGGGGATACGGAAACTGGATACGGGAGCTGTTTAAGGGAAACGGGAACGGGATACGGGAACGGGATAGGATAATGGGATACGGGAACAGGATACAGGAACGGGATATGGTAACGGTATACGGGAACGGGATATGGGAACGGGATAGGGGAACGGTATACGGAAGCGAGATACGGAAACGGTATACGGGATACGGGAACGGGAACAGGAGCGGGAGCGCGATACGGGATACGGGATACGGGAATGGGATACGGGACCGGGATACGGGACCGGGATACGGTACCGGAATACGGGACCGGGATACGGGACCGGGATACGGGACCGGGATACGGGACCGGGATACGGGACCGGGATACGGGACCGGGATACGGGACCGGGATACGGGACCGGGATACGGGACCGGGATACGGGACTGGGATACGGGAACGAGATACGGGACCGGGATACGGGACCGGGATACGGGACCGATATACGGGACCGGGATACGGGACCGGGATACGGGACCGGGATACGGGATACGGGACCGGGATACGGGACCGGGATACGGGACCGGGATACGGGAGCAGGATACGGAACCGGGATACGGGACCGGGATACGGGACCGGGTTACGGACCGGGATACGGGACCGGGATATGGACCGGGATACGGGACCGGGATACGAGAACGGGATACGAGAACGGGATACGGGAACGGGATATGGGCATGGGATACAAGATACGGTAACTGGATACGGAAACACGATACGAGAACGGGACACAGGATGGGGATAAGGAAACCAGATACGGGAGCGTGATAAGTGATACGGAATCATGATACGGGAACGTGATACGGGATACGGAAACGGGATACGGCAAACAGATACGGCAACGGGATACGGCAACGGGATACGGCAACGGGATACGGGAAAGGAATACGGGAAAGGGATACTGGATACGAGAACGGGATACAGGCACGGGATACACTAATGTGATACGGGAATGGGATACGGGAACGGAATACGGGAACGGAATACGGGAACGGGATACGGGACACGGGATACGGGAACGGGGAACAGGATACGGGTACGGTATACGGGAACGGTATACGGAAGCGGGATACGGAAACGGGATACGGAAACGGGATACGGAAACGGGATACGGGAACGGGATACATGAACGGGATACGGGATACGGGAACGGGATACGGGAACGGGATACGGGAACGGGATACGGGAGCTGTTTAAGGGAAACGGGAACGGGATATAGGAACGAGATACGGGAACGGGATAGGAGAATGGGATACGGGAACAGGATACAGGAACGAGATATGGTAACGGTATACGGGAACGGGATATGGGAACGGGATACGGGAACGGGATACGGAAACGGGATACGGGAACGGGATACGGGAACGGGATACGGGAACGGGATACGGGAAAGGGATACGGGAACGGGATACGGGAAAGGGATACGGGAACGAGATACGGCAACGGGATACGAGATATGGGCACAGGAACGGGATTCGGCATCAGGGAACTGGATACTGGAAAGGGGTACGGAATACAAGATACGGGATACGGGATACGAGATACAGGATGCGGGATAAGGGAAAAGGGAGACGGGATACAAGACACGGGATAAGACATACGGGATGTGACACGGGATACGGAATACTTGATACGGGATACGCGATACGGGATACGGCATACGGCTAGCATATATAAATTAGCTGGCTATATACATTGCGCATCGCGCAATACAGGCCCTCTAGTCTCTATATTATAAATCCTAAAAGATGACCCGCCGCCGCCGCCGGAGTGAGGCCCTAAATCGGTTCCTGTGCAGTCGTCTGATAAGTTATGAGAGTGATTTTTTTCAGGACTTAAGGGTCCGGTGATTCAACAGGTCTTATTCAATTTTCAGCTTAAAAAGACCGAAGGTGCGGCGTCGGCGCGTGCGCGCGTGCGCCATTCGTTTAACATGGGAAAGGAGTCATTCGGAAATCGCGAAAAACGGGCAAGTTCCTCGCGGTTCCCCGGCCGCTTGCTCGGCAACCGAGATTCGCAGCGGTATGCGAGCAACACTATGTGATAGATAATCGATTGGCCTTGCGTATAGGATGTCGTCCATAGCGATGCGCGTGCCACGTGCAAAGTTGTGACCACTCTCATGATACAATTGGAATATTCAGGATTTAAATTGGTGCTCGAAAATCGTTCGACGTAGAAGGCTGAACCGGGCACCATTTTGCAAGCGCAGCGACCGTCCTCAAATTGTATGTGCTACTCAAAGCTGTGTGACTAATATTTTGGAGTTGAAGTTGAAATGCAATATTTTTGGACAATTGAATCCTTCACACCGCCGTAACACCCAAAACGAGGACAAACTTGACCGGCAAATTTACACAGACGGATAGCGCCGTTCTTGCTGACAAATATCCACCCAAAATATTAAGTAAATCGCTCATAGGTAACTTATGCTGAAGTCAAACGTAAACGATTACCGACGCTAACGTTGCGAAATAATTGCGTCGAATAAAATAGCATCGTTTAAGTTTACCCAAGACTGACACTGCCGCAGTCAAATTCATCAATGAGCGCATGACCAGCAGACGTCGCACCTCCCTCCCAGGGAGATTTTGTTGAAGCCGGTTGACATATTTCAGGCATGTAAACCGCTAAAATGTTTTGGAAGAGACTGCGACACGGGAACGAGATACGGTAAGAAGATATGGGAACGAGATATGGGAACGAAATACGGCAACAAGATACGGAAACTGGGTACGAGAAAGGGATGCTGGAACGAGATACGGGAACAGGATACGGGAATGAGATGCGGTAACTAGATATGGTAAGGAGATATCGGAACGGTGTACTAGATACGGGAATAAGATACGGCAGCGGGATACGGGAGCGGGATACGGGAACGGGATACGGGAACGGGATCCGGGAACGGGATACGGGAACGGGATACGGGAACGTGATACAGGAACGTGATACGATTACGTGATACGGGAACGGGATACGGGAACAAGATACGGAAACGGGATACGGGAACAGGGACTGGAGTGGGAGCGCGATACGGGATACTGGAACAGGATACGGCAACGGGATACGGGAATGGGATACGGGAATGGGATACGGGAATGACATACGGGAATGGGATACGGGAATGGGATACGAGAACGGGATACAGATACGGGATACGGATACGGGAACGGGATACGGATACGGGAAGGGGATACGGGAACGGGATACGGGAACGGGATACGGGAACGGGATACGGGAACAGGGAACGGGATACGGGAACGGGATACGGGAACGGGATACAGAAACTGGATACGGGAGCTGAATAAGGTATACGGGATACGGGATCAGAATATGGTAACGGGGTACGGGATACGGGAACGGGATACGGGAACGGGATACGGGATCCGGGATACGGGAACGGGATTCGAGCACAGGATACAATATACGGGAACTGGATTCGGAACGGGATACGGGAACGGGAAATAGGAAGGGAATTCGGAAACTGGATACGGGAGCGGGATATAGGATACGGGATCGGATACGTGAACGGGATACGGGGTACGGGGTACGGGATACGGATACGGGAAACGAGAACGGGAACGGGATACGGGAACGGGAACGTGATACGGGAACGGGATACGGGAACAGGATACGGTAACGGGATACGGGAACGGGATACGGGAACGGGATACGGGAACGGGATACGCGAACGGGATACGGATACGGGAACGGGATACGGATACGGGAACGGGATACGGGAACAAGGAACGGGATACGGGAACGGGATACGGGAACGGGATACGGGAGCTGAATAAGGTATACGGGATCAGAATATGGGAACGGGATACGGGATACGGGAACGGGATACGGGAGAAGGGATACGGGAGACGGGATACGGGAACGGGATTCGAGCACGGGATACAAAATACGGGAACTGGATTCGGAACGGGATACGGGAACGGGAAATAGGAAGGGGATTCGGAAACTGGATACGGGAGCGGGATACGGGATCGGATACGTGAACGGGATACGGGGTACGGGATACGGAAACGGGATACGGAAACGGGATACGGAAACGGGATACGGAAACGGGATACGGGAACGGGATACGGGATACGGGAACAGGATACGGGAACGTGATAAGGGATACGGGAACATGATACGGGAACGGGTTACGGGAACGGGATACGGGAACGGGATACGGGAACGGGAGACGGGAACTGGATACGGGAACGTGATACGGGAATGGGATACGGAAACAAGATACGGAAACGGGATACGGGAACAGGGACTGGAGTGGGAGCGCGATACGGGATACTGGAACGGGATACGGCAACGGGATACGGGAATGGGATACGGGAATGGGATACGGGAATGGGATATGGGAATGGGATATGGGAATGGGATACGGGAACAGGATAGGGGATACGGGATACGGGAACGGAATACGGGAACGGAATACGTAATTGGATACGAGAACGGGATACGGGAACGGGATAGGGTAACGGGATACAGAAACGGGATACGGGAACGGGATACGGGATAATAGATACGGGAACAGGATACGGAAACGGGATACGGGATACGGGAACGGGATACGGGAACGGGATACGGGAACAGGGAACGGGATACGGGATACGGGATACTGGAACGGTATACGGGAACTGGATACGGAAGCTGATTAAGGTATACGGGATACGGGATCATAATACGGGAACGGGATACGGGATACGTGACGGGATACGAGCACGCGATACAATATACGGGAACTGGATACGGAACTGGATACGATAACGGGAAACAGGAAGGGGATTTGGAAACTGGATACGGGAGCGGGATAAAGGATACGGGATCGGATACGTGAACGGGATACGGGATACGGAAACGAGATACGGGAACGGGATACGGGAATGGAATACGGGAACGGAATGCGAGAACAGGATACGCGAACAGGATACGATATACGGGCACGGGATACAGAAACGGGAACATGATACTGGAACAGGATACGGAAACGGGATATGGGAACGGGATACGGGAACGGGATACAACGGGATACGGGAACGGGATACGGGAACGGGATACGGGAACGGGATACGGGAACGGGATACGGGAACGGGATACGGGAACAGGATACGGGAACAGGATACGGGAACGGGATACGGGATACGGGAACGGGATACGGGAACGGGATCGGGATACGGGAACGGGATACGGGAACGGGATACGGGAAAGGGATACGGGAACGGGATACGGGATTCGGGAACGGGATACGGAAAAGAGATACCGCAACGGGATATGGGAACGGTATACGGGAACGGGATACGAGAACGAGATACGGGAAAGGGATACGGGAAAGGGATACGGGAACGGGCTAAGGGATCGGGATACGGTAACCGGATACGGTAACCGGATACGGTAACCGGATACGGTAACCGGATACGGGAACGGGATACGGAATACCGGATACGGACTACGGAATACAGAATACGGAATACGGAATACAGAATACGGAATACGAAATACCGAATACGGAATACGAGATACGGGAAACGGCTAGCATATATAAATTAGCTGGCTATATAAATTGCGCATCGCGCAATAAAGGCCATCTAGTCTCTATCTCTAAATTATACATCCTAAAAGATGACCCGCCGCCGCCGCCGCCGCCGCCAGAGTGACGCCCTAAATCGGTTCCTGTGCAGCCGTCTGATGAGTTATGAGGGTGATTTTTTCAGCACTTTTGGGTCCCGTGATTTAACAGGTCGTATCAAGTTTTGGTGTCGATCCGACCGACGGTGCGGCGTCGGCACGTGCGCGCGTGCGCCATTCGTTTAACATGGGAAACGCGACATTGTGAAATCGCGAAAAATGGGCAAGTTTCGCCCGGTTCCCCGGCCGCTTGCTCGGCAACCGATAATCGCAGCGATATGCGAGCAACACTATGTGATAGATAATCGATTGGCCTTGCGTATAGGATGTCGTCCAGAGCGATGTGCGTGCCACGTGCAAAGTTGTGACCACTTTCATGATAAAATTGGCATATTCAGGATTTAAATTGGTGCTCGGAAACCGTTCGACGTAAAAGGCTGATCCGGGCACCATTTTGCAGGCGCAGCGACCGTCTTCAAATTATATGTGTTACTCAAAGCTGTGCGACTAATATTTTGGAGTTGAAGTTGAAATGCAATATTTTTGGACAATTTAATCCTTCACACCGCCGAGGACAAACTTGATCGGCAAATTTACACTGACGGATAGCACCGTTCTTGCTGACCTATATCCACCCAAAATATTCTGTAAAACGCTCATAGGTAACTTATGCGTGTCAAACGTCAAACGTAAAATGTCAAACGTATGTCAAACGTAAACGATTACCAACGCTAACGTTGCGAAATAATTTCGTCGAATAAAATAGTATCGTTTAAGTTTGCCCAAGACTGACACTGCCGCAGTCAAATTCATCAATGAGCGCATGACTAGCTGAGGTCGCACCTCCCTCCCGGGGAGATTTTGTTGAAGCCGGTTGACATATTTCAGGCATGTAAACCGCTAAAATGTTTTGGCAGAGACTGCGACACGGGAAAGAGATACGGTAAGAAGATATGGGAACGAAATACGGCAACAAGATACGGAAACTGGGTACGAGAAAGGGATGCTGGAACGAGATACGGGAACAGGATACGGGAATGAGATACGTTAACTAGATATGGTAAGGAGATATCGGAACGGTGTACAAGAAACGGGAATGAGATACGGGAGCGGGATACGGGAGCGGCATAAGTGAACGGGATACGTGAACGGGATACGTGAACGGTATACGGGAACGGGTTACGGGAACGGGTTACGGGAATGGGTTACGGGAACGGGTTACGGGAACGGGTTACGGGAACGGGTTACGGGAACGGGTTACGGGAACGGGTTACGGGAACGGGTTACGGGAACGGGTTACGGGAACGGGTTACGGGAACGGGTTACGTGAGCGGGATAAGAGAACGGGATACGGGATCGGGATACGTTAACAGGATACGGGAACGGGATACGGGAACGGGATACGAGATACGGGAACGGGATATGGGAACTGGATATGGGAACAGGATACGGGAACGGGATACGGGATACGGGAACGGGATCGGGATACGGGAACGGCATGCGGGAACGGGATACGGGAAGGGGATAAGGGAACGGGATACGGGAACGTCATACGGGAACGGGATACGGGAACGGGATATGGGAACGGGATATGGGAACGTGATACGGGAACGGGATACGGAAACGGGAACGGGATACGGGATACCGGATACGGGAATGGGATACGGGAACGGGATACGGGAACGAGATACGGGAACGGGATACAGGAACGGGATACGGGAGCGTGACACAGGAACGTGATACGAGAACGTGATACGGGAATGGGATACGGAAACAAGATACGGCAACGGGATACGGGAACGGGGACTGGAGTGGGAACGCGATACGGGATACTGGAACGGGATACGGCAACGGGATACGGGAATGGGATACGGGAATGGGATACGGGAATGGGATACGGGAATGGGATACGGGAATGGGATACGGGAATGGAATACGGGAATGGAATACGGGAATGGGATACGGGAATGGGATACGGAAATGGGTTACGGGAATGGTATACGGGAATGGTATACGGGAATGGTATATGGGAATGGGATACGGGAATGGGATACGGGAATGGGATACGGGAATGGGATACGGGAATGGGATACGGGAATGGGATACGGGAATGGGATACGGGAAAAGGATACGGGAAGGGGATACGGGAAGGGGATACGGGAAGGGGATACGGGAATGGGATACGGGAATAGGATACGGGAATGGGATACGGGAATGGGATACGGGAATGGGATACGGGAATGGGATACGGGAACAGGATACGTGAACGGGATACGGGAACATGATATCGGATACGGGAACGGGATACGGGAACGGAATACGGGAACGGAATACGGGAACGGAATACGGGAACGGAATACGGGAACGGAATACGGGAACGGAATACGGGAACGGAATACGGGAACGGAATACGAGAACGGAATACGGGAACGGGATACGAGAACGGGATACGGGAACGGGATAGGGTAACGGGATACATACGGAAACGGGATACGGGAACGGGATACGGGAACTGGATACGGGAACGGGATAAGGGAACGGGATACGGGAACGGGATACGGGAATGGGATACGGGATACGGGAACGGGATACGGGAACGGGATACGGGAACGGGAACGAAATACGGGAACGAAATACGGGAACTGGATACGGGAACGGGATACGGGATACGGGAACGGGATACGGCAACTGGATACGGGAACAGGGAAAGGGATACGGGCACGGGATACGGGAACGGGATACGACAACGGGAGACGGGAACGGGATACGGGAACGGGATACGGGAACGGGATACGGGAACGGGATACTGGAACGGGATACGGGAACGGGACACGGGATACGGGATACTGGAACGGGATACGGGAACGGGATACGGGAACGGGATACGGGAACGGGATACGGGAACTGGATACAGTTACAGGATACAGGAACGGGATACAGGAACGGAATACGGGAACGGGATACGGGAACGGGAACGGGATACGGGAACGTGATACTGGAACTGGATACGGGAACGGGATACGGGAACGGTATACGGGAAAGGGATACGGCAACGGGATACGGGAACGGGATACGGGAACGCGATACGGGAACGCGATACGGGAACAGGATACGGGAACAGGACAGGGAACGGGATATAAGAGCGGGATACGGGAACGGGATACGGGAACGGGATTCGGGAACGGGATACGGAAACGGTATACGGGGGCGGTATACGGGCAAGGGATACGGGCACGGTATACGGGCACGGGATACGAGCACGGGATACGGACACGGGATACGGGAACGGGATACGGGATACGGGATGCAGGATACGGTAACGGGATACAGTAACGGGATATGGGAACAGGATACGGGAACGGGATACGGGAACAGGATACAGGAGCGGGATATAGTAACGGGATACGGGAACGGGATACGGGAGCGGGATACGGACACAGGATACGGGCACGGGATACGGGCAAGGGATACGGGCACGGTATACGGGCACGAAATGCGGGCACGGGATACGAGCACGGGATACGGACACGGGATACGGGAACGGAAAACGGGAACGGGATACGGGATACGGGATACGGGATGCAGGATACGGTAACGGGATACAGTAACGGGATATGGGAACAGGATACGGGAACGGGATACGGGAACAGGATACAGGAACGGGATATAGTAACGGGATACGGGAACGGGATACGGGAACGGGATACGGGAACGGGATACGGGAACGGGGAACGGGATACGGGAACGGGATACGGGAACGGGGTACGGGAACAGGATAACGGATACGTGATAAAGGATACGGGAAAGAGTTACGGGATATGGAACGGGATACGGAACGGGATACGGAACGGGATACGGAACGGGATACGGAACGAAATACGGGAACGGGATACGGGATACGGGAACGGAATACGGGAACGGGATACGGCAACGGGATACGGGATACGGAAACGGGATACGGAAACGGGATACGGAAACGGGATACGGAAACGGGATACGGAAACGGGATACGGAAACGGGATACGGAAACGGGATACGGAAACGGGATACGGAAACGGGATACGGAAACGGGATACGGAAACGGGATACGGAAACGGGATACGGGAACGGGATACGGGAACGGGATACGGGAACGGGATACGGGAACGGGATACGGTATTGGGATACGGGAACGGGGAAACGGGATACGGGAACGGGATACGTGAACGGGATACGAGAACGGGATACGGGAACGGGATACGGGAACGGGATACGAGAACGGGATACGAGAACGGGATACGGGAACGGGATACGGGAACGGGATACAGGATACGGGAATGGGATACAGGATACGGGAACGGGATACAGTTACAGGATGCGGTAACGGGATACGGGAACGGGATACGGGAACGGGATACGGGAACGGGATACGGGAACGGGATACGGGAACGGGATACGGGAACGGGATACGGGAACGGGCTACAGGATACGGGAACGGGATACAGTTACAGGATACGGGAACGGGATACGGTAACGGGATACGGGAACGGGATACGGGAACGGGATACGGGCACGGGTTACGGAAACGGGATACGGGATACGGGATACGGGAACGGCATACGGGAACGGGATCGAGATACGGGAACAGAACACGGGATACGGGAACGGGATACGGGAACGGGATACGGGAACGGGATACGGGATACGGGAACAGGATACGGGAACGGGATACGGGAACAGGATACGGTAACGGGATACGGGAACGGGATACGGGAACGGGATACGGGAACGGGATACGGTAACTGGACACGGGAACGAGATAGGGGAACGGGATAAGGGAACGGGAACGAGATACGGGAACGTGATACGGGAACGTGATACGGGAACGGGAACGAGATACGGGAACGGGATACGGGATACGGGAACGGGATACGGGAACGGGATACGGGAACGGGATACGGGAACGAGATACGGGAGGGAACGGGATACAAGAACGGGAACGGGATACGGAATACGAGATATTGACTACGGAATACGGAATACGGAATACTGAATACGGAATACGAGATACGGGAAACGGCTAGCAAATATAAATTAGCTGGCTATATAAATTGCGCATTGCGCAATACAGGCCCTCTAACGTTGCGAAATAATTGCGTCGAATAAAATAGCATCGCTTCAGTTTGCCCAAGACTGCCGCAGTCAAATTCATCAATGAGCGCATGACTATCAGACGTCGCACCTCCCTCCCGGGGAGATTTTGTTGAAGCCGGTTGACATATTTCAGGCATGTAAACCGCTAAAATGTTTTGGCAGAGACTGCGACACGGGAACGAGATACGGTAAGAAGATATGGGAACGAAATACGGGAACAAGATACGGAAACTGGGTACGAGAAAGGGATGCTGGAACAAGATACGGGAACAGGATACGGGAATGAGATGCGGTAACTAGATATGGTAAGGAGATATCGGAACGGTGTACTATATACGGGAATAAGATACGTGAGCTGGATACGGGAGCGGGATATGGGATCGGGATACAGAAGCGGGATACGGGAACGTGATACAGGAACGTGATACGGGAACTTGATACTGGAATGGGATACCGAAACAAGAAACGGAAACGCGATACGGGAACGGGGGCTGGAGTGGGAGCGCGATACGGGAGACTGGAACGGGATACGGCAACGGGATACGGGAATGAGATACGGGAATGGGATACGGGAATGGGATACGGGAATGGGATACGGGAATGGGATACGGGAATGAGATACGGGAATGGGATACGGGAACAGGATGTGATACGGGAACAGGATACGGGAACGGAATACGGGAACGGAATACGGTAACGGAATACGGGAACGGAATACGGAAACGGGATACGAGAACGGGATCCGGGAACGGGATAGGGTAACAGTATACGGAAACGGGATACGGGGACGGGATACGGGAACTGTATACGGGAACGGGATACGGGATACGGGAATGAGATACGGAACGGTATACGGGAACGCAATACCGGAACAGGATACGGGAACAGGATAGGGAACGGGATACGGGAGCGGGATACGGGAACGGGATACGGGAACGGGATACGGGAACGAGATACGGGAACGGGATACGGGAATGGGATATAGGAACGAAATACGGAAACGGTATACGGGAACGGGATACGGGAACGGGATGCGGGATACGGGAACGCGATACGGGAACGCGATACGGGAACGGGATACGGGAACGGGATACGGGAACGGGATACGGGAACGGGATACGGGAACGGGATAGGGAACGAAATACGGGATACGGGAACAGGATACGGGAACGGGATACGGGAACGGGATACGGGAACGGGATACGGGAACGGGATACGGGAACGGGATACGGGATGCAGGAACTGGATACGGGAACGGGATACAGGAACGGGATACGGGAATGGGATACGGGAATGGGATACGGGAACGGGATACCGGAGCAAGATACCGGAACAGGATACCGGAACAGGATACCGGAACAGGATACCGGAACAGGATACCGGAACAGGATACCGGAACAGGATACCGGAACACGATACCGGAACGGGATATGGCAGCGGGATACGGGATACGGGAACGAGATACGGGAACGAGATACATGTACGAGATACAGGTACGAGATACAGGTACGGGATACGGGAACGAGATACGGGAACGGGATCGGGAACAGGATACGGGAACGGAATACGGGAATGGGATACGCGAACGGGATACGAGAACGGGATACGCTAACGGAATATGCGAACGGGATACGGGAACGTGATACGGAATACGGGATACGGTAACGGAATGCGGAATATGGAATACGGCTGGCTATATAAATTAGCTGCCTATATAAATTGCGCATCGCGCAATACAGGCCATCTAGGAACGGGAACGGGATACGGTAACGGGATACTTGATACGGGAACGAGATACGGGAAGGAGATACAGGAACGGGATACGGGAACGGGAACGGGATACGGGAACGGGTTTCTGGAAAGGGATTATGGAACGGGATACGGGAACGAGATACGAAAACGGGATACGGGGACGGAATACGGGAACGGGATACGGGAACGGGATACGGGAACAGGATACGGGAACAGGATACGGGAACAGGATACGGGAACAGGATACGGGATACAGGATACGGGAACGGAATACGGGAACGGGATACGGAATATGGAATACGGAATACGGAATACAAGATACGAGATACGGAATACGAGATACGGAATACGAGATACGGAATACGGAATACGAAAAACGGAATACGGAATACGGGATACGGGAAACGGCTAGCATATTTAAAGTAGCTGGCTATATAAATTGCGCATCGCGCAATACAGGCCCTCTAGTCTCTATATTATAAATTCTAAAAGATGACCCGCCGCCGCCGCCGCCGGAGTGACGCCCTAAATCGGTTCCTGTGCAGTCGTCTGAGGAGTTATGAGAGTGAGTTTTTCAGGACTTTTGGGTCCCGTGATTCAACAGGTTGTATCAAGTTTTGGTGTTGATCCGACTGACGGTGCGGCGGCGGGCATGTGCGCGCGTGCGCCATTCGTTTAACATGGGAAACGCGACATTCGGAAATCGCCAAAAACGGGCAAGTTTCGCGCGGTTTCCCGACCCCTTACTCGGCAACCGAGAGTCGCAGCGATATGCGAGCAACACTATGTGATAGATAATCAATTGCCCTTGCGTATAGGATGTCGTCCAGAGCGATGCACGTGCCACGTGCAAAGTTGTGACCACTTTAATGATAAAATTGGCATATTCAGGATTTCAATTGGTGCTCGGAAACTGTTTGACGTAGAAGGCTAAACCGGGCACCATTTTGCAGGCGCAGCGACCGTCTTCAAATTATGTGTTACTCAAAGCTGTGTGGCTAATATTTTGGAGTTGAAGTTGAAATGCAATATTTTTGGACAATTTAATGCTTCACACCGCCGTAACACCCAAAACGAGGAGAAACTTGTCCGGCAAATTTACACAGACGGATAGCGCCGTTCTTGCTGACCTATATCCACCCAAAATATTATGTAAATCGCTTATAGGTAACTTATGCTGAAGTCAAACGTAAACGATTACCGACGCTAACGTTGCGAAATAATTGCGTCGAATAAAATAGCATCATGTAAGTTTGCCCAAGACTGACACTGCCGCAGTCAAATTCATCAATGAGCGCATGACTAGCAGACGTCGCACCTCCCTCCCGGGGAGATTTTGTTGAAGCCGGTTGACATATTTCAGGCATGTAAACCGTTAACATGTTTTGGCAGAGACTGCGACACGGGAACGAGTTACGTTAAGAAGATATGGGAACGAAATACGGCAACAAGATACGGAAACTGGGTACGAGAAAGGGATGCTGGAACGAGATACGGGAACAGGATACGAGAATGAGATGCGGTAACTAAATACGGTAAGGAGATATCGGAACGGTGTACTAGATACGGGAATAAGATATGGGAGCGGGATACGGGGACGGGATACGGGGACGGGATACGGGGATGGGATACGGGAACGGGATACGGGATATGGGAACGGGATACGGGAACGGGATACGGGAACGGGATACGGGAACGGGATACGGGAACGGGATGCGGGAACGGAATACGGGAAGGGGAACGGGATACGGGACCGGGATACGGGAACGGGATATGGGCACAAGATACGGGAACAGGAACGGGATATGGGAACGGGATACGGGAACGGGATACGGGAACGGGATACGGGATACGGAAACGGGATACGAGAACGGGATACGGGAACGGGATACGGGAACGGGATACGGGAACGGGATACGACAAACGGATACAGGAACGGGATACGGGAACGGGATACGGGAACGGGATACGGGAACGGGATACGGTATTGGGATACGGGAACGGGGAAACGGGATACGGGAACGGGATACGTGAACGGGATACGAGAACGGGATACGGGAACGGGATACGGGAACGGGATACGAGAACGGGATACGAGAACGGGATACGGGAACGGGATACGGGAACGGGATACAGGATACGGGAATGGGATACAGGATACGGGAACGGGATACAGTTACAGGATGCGGTAACGGGATACGGGAACGGGATACGGGAACGGGATACGGGAACGGGATACGGGAACGGGATACGGGAACGGGATACGGGAACGGGATACGGGAACGGGCTACAGGATACGGGAACGGGATACAGTTACAGGATACGGGAACGGGATACGGTAACGGGATACGGGAACGGGATACGGGAACGGGATACGGGCACGGGTTACGGAAACGGGATACGGGATACGGGATACGGGAACGGCATACGGGAACGGGATCGAGATACGGGAACAGAACACGGGATACGGGAACGGGATACGGGAACGGGATACGGGAACGGGATACGGGATACGGGAACAGGATACGGGAACGGGATACGGGAACAGGATACGGTAACGGGATACGGGAACGGGATACGGGAACGGGATACGGGAACGGGATACGGTAACTGGACACGGGAACGAGATAGGGGAACGGGATAAGGGAACGGGAACGAGATACGGGAACGTGATACGGGAACGTGATACGGGAACGGGAACGAGATACGGGAACGGGATACGGGATACGGGAACGGGATACGGGAACGGGATACGGGAACGGGATACGGGAACGAGATACGGGAGGGAACGGGATACAAGAACGGGAACGGGATACGGAATACGAGATATTGACTACGGAATACGGAATACGGAATACTGAATACGGAATACGAGATACGGGAAACGGCTAGCAAATATAAATTAGCTGGCTATATAAATTGCGCATTGCGCAATACAGGCCCTCTAACGTTGCGAAATAATTGCGTCGAATAAAATAGCATCGCTTCAGTTTGCCCAAGACTGCCGCAGTCAAATTCATCAATGAGCGCATGACTATCAGACGTCGCACCTCCCTCCCGGGGAGATTTTGTTGAAGCCGGTTGACATATTTCAGGCATGTAAACCGCTAAAATGTTTTGGCAGAGACTGCGACACGGGAACGAGATACGGTAAGAAGATATGGGAACGAAATACGGGAACAAGATACGGAAACTGGGTACGAGAAAGGGATGCTGGAACAAGATACGGGAACAGGATACGGGAATGAGATGCGGTAACTAGATATGGTAAGGAGATATCGGAACGGTGTACTATATACGGGAATAAGATACGTGAGCTGGATACGGGAGCGGGATATGGGATCGGGATACAGAAGCGGGATACGGGAACGTGATACAGGAACGTGATACGGGAACTTGATACTGGAATGGGATACCGAAACAAGAAACGGAAACGCGATACGGGAACGGGGGCTGGAGTGGGAGCGCGATACGGGAGACTGGAACGGGATACGGCAACGGGATACGGGAATGAGATACGGGAATGGGATACGGGAATGGGATACGGGAATGGGATACGGGAATGGGATACGGGAATGAGATACGGGAATGGGATACGGGAACAGGATGTGATACGGGAACAGGATACGGGAACGGAATACGGGAACGGAATACGGTAACGGAATACGGGAACGGAATACGGAAACGGGATACGAGAACGGGATCCGGGAACGGGATAGGGTAACAGTATACGGAAACGGGATACGGGGACGGGATACGGGAACTGTATACGGGAACGGGATACGGGATACGGGAATGAGATACGGAACGGTATACGGGAACGCAATACCGGAACAGGATACGGGAACAGGATAGGGAACGGGATACGGGAGCGGGATACGGGAACGGGATACGGGAACGGGATACGGGAACGAGATACGGGAACGGGATACGGGAATGGGATATAGGAACGAAATACGGAAACGGTATACGGGAACGGGATACGGGAACGGGATGCGGGATACGGGAACGCGATACGGGAACGCGATACGGGAACGGGATACGGGAACGGGATACGGGAACGGGATACGGGAACGGGATACGGGAACGGGATAGGGAACGAAATACGGGATACGGGAACAGGATACGGGAACGGGATACGGGAACGGGATACGGGAACGGGATACGGGAACGGGATACGGGAACGGGATACGGGAACGGGATACGGGATGCAGGAACTGGATACGGGAACGGGATACAGGAACGGGATACGGGAATGGGATACGGGAATGGGATACGGGAACGGGATACCGGAGCAAGATACCGGAACAGGATACCGGAACAGGATACCGGAACAGGATACCGGAACAGGATACCGGAACAGGATACCGGAACAGGATACCGGAACACGATACCGGAACGGGATATGGCAGCGGGATACGGGATACGGGAACGAGATACGGGAACGAGATACATGTACGAGATACAGGTACGAGATACAGGTACGGGATACGGGAACGAGATACGGGAACGGGATCGGGAACAGGATACGGGAACGGAATACGGGAATGGGATACGCGAACGGGATACGAGAACGGGATACGCTAACGGAATATGCGAACGGGATACGGGAACGTGATACGGAATACGGGATACGGTAACGGAATGCGGAATATGGAATACGGCTGGCTATATAAATTAGCTGCCTATATAAATTGCGCATCGCGCAATACAGGCCATCTAGGAACGGGAACGGGATACGGTAACGGGATACTTGATACGGGAACGAGATACGGGAAGGAGATACAGGAACGGGATACGGGAACGGGAACGGGATACGGGAACGGGTTTCTGGAAAGGGATTATGGAACGGGATACGGGAACGAGATACGAAAACGGGATACGGGGACGGAATACGGGAACGGGATACGGGAACGGGATACGGGAACAGGATACGGGAACAGGATACGGGAACAGGATACGGGAACAGGATACGGGATACAGGATACGGGAACGGAATACGGGAACGGGATACGGAATATGGAATACGGAATACGGAATACAAGATACGAGATACGGAATACGAGATACGGAATACGAGATACGGAATACGGAATACGAAAAACGGAATACGGAATACGGGATACGGGAAACGGCTAGCATATTTAAAGTAGCTGGCTATATAAATTGCGCATCGCGCAATACAGGCCCTCTAGTCTCTATATTATAAATTCTAAAAGATGACCCGCCGCCGCCGCCGCCGGAGTGACGCCCTAAATCGGTTCCTGTGCAGTCGTCTGAGGAGTTATGAGAGTGAGTTTTTCAGGACTTTTGGGTCCCGTGATTCAACAGGTTGTATCAAGTTTTGGTGTTGATCCGACTGACGGTGCGGCGGCGGGCATGTGCGCGCGTGCGCCATTCGTTTAACATGGGAAACGCGACATTCGGAAATCGCCAAAAACGGGCAAGTTTCGCGCGGTTTCCCGACCCCTTACTCGGCAACCGAGAGTCGCAGCGATATGCGAGCAACACTATGTGATAGATAATCAATTGCCCTTGCGTATAGGATGTCGTCCAGAGCGATGCACGTGCCACGTGCAAAGTTGTGACCACTTTAATGATAAAATTGGCATATTCAGGATTTCAATTGGTGCTCGGAAACTGTTTGACGTAGAAGGCTAAACCGGGCACCATTTTGCAGGCGCAGCGACCGTCTTCAAATTATGTGTTACTCAAAGCTGTGTGGCTAATATTTTGGAGTTGAAGTTGAAATGCAATATTTTTGGACAATTTAATGCTTCACACCGCCGTAACACCCAAAACGAGGAGAAACTTGTCCGGCAAATTTACACAGACGGATAGCGCCGTTCTTGCTGACCTATATCCACCCAAAATATTATGTAAATCGCTTATAGGTAACTTATGCTGAAGTCAAACGTAAACGATTACCGACGCTAACGTTGCGAAATAATTGCGTCGAATAAAATAGCATCATGTAAGTTTGCCCAAGACTGACACTGCCGCAGTCAAATTCATCAATGAGCGCATGACTAGCAGACGTCGCACCTCCCTCCCGGGGAGATTTTGTTGAAGCCGGTTGACATATTTCAGGCATGTAAACCGTTAACATGTTTTGGCAGAGACTGCGACACGGGAACGAGTTACGTTAAGAAGATATGGGAACGAAATACGGCAACAAGATACGGAAACTGGGTACGAGAAAGGGATGCTGGAACGAGATACGGGAACAGGATACGAGAATGAGATGCGGTAACTAAATACGGTAAGGAGATATCGGAACGGTGTACTAGATACGGGAATAAGATATGGGAGCGGGATACGGGGACGGGATACGGGGACGGGATACGGGGATGGGATACGGGAACGGGATACGGGATATGGGAACGGGATACGGGAACGGGATACGGGAACGGGATACGGGAACGGGATACGGGAACGGGATGCGGGAACGGAATACGGGAAGGGGAACGGGATACGGGACCGGGATACGGGAACGGGATATGGGCACAAGATACGGGAACAGGAACGGGATATGGGAACGGGATACGGGAACGGGATACGGGAACGGGATACGGGATACGGAAACGGGATACGAGAACGGGATACGGGAACGGGATACGGGAACGGGATACGGGAACGGGATACGACAAACGGATACAGGAACGGGATACGGGAACGGGATACGGGAACGGGATACGGGAACGGGATACGGTATTGGGATACGGGAACGGGGAAACGGGATACGGGAACGGGATACGTGAACGGGATACGAGAACGGGATACGGGAACGGGATACGGGAACGGGATACGAGAACGGGATACGAGAACGGGATACGGGAACGGGATACGGGAACGGGATACAGGATACGGGAATGGGATACAGGATACGGGAACGGGATACAGTTACAGGATGCGGTAACGGGATACGGGAACGGGATACGGGAACGGGATACGGGAACGGGATACGGGAACGGGATACGGGAACGGGATACGGGAACGGGATACGGGAACGGGCTACAGGATACGGGAACGGGATACAGTTACAGGATACGGGAACGGGATACGGTAACGGGATACGGGAACGGGATACGGGAACGGGATACGGGCACGGGTTACGGAAACGGGATACGGGATACGGGATACGGGAACGGCATACGGGAACGGGATCGAGATACGGGAACAGAACACGGGATACGGGAACGGGATACGGGAACGGGATACGGGAACGGGATACGGGATACGGGAACAGGATACGGGAACGGGATACGGGAACAGGATACGGTAACGGGATACGGGAACGGGATACGGGAACGGGATACGGGAACGGGATACGGTAACTGGACACGGGAACGAGATAGGGGAACGGGATAAGGGAACGGGAACGAGATACGGGAACGTGATACGGGAACGTGATACGGGAACGGGAACGAGATACGGGAACGGGATACGGGATACGGGAACGGGATACGGGAACGGGATACGGGAACGGGATACGGGAACGAGATACGGGAGGGAACGGGATACAAGAACGGGAACGGGATACGGAATACGAGATATTGACTACGGAATACGGAATACGGAATACTGAATACGGAATACGAGATACGGGAAACGGCTAGCAAATATAAATTAGCTGGCTATATAAATTGCGCATTGCGCAATACAGGCCCTCTAACGTTGCGAAATAATTGCGTCGAATAAAATAGCATCGCTTCAGTTTGCCCAAGACTGCCGCAGTCAAATTCATCAATGAGCGCATGACTATCAGACGTCGCACCTCCCTCCCGGGGAGATTTTGTTGAAGCCGGTTGACATATTTCAGGCATGTAAACCGCTAAAATGTTTTGGCAGAGACTGCGACACGGGAACGAGATACGGTAAGAAGATATGGGAACGAAATACGGGAACAAGATACGGAAACTGGGTACGAGAAAGGGATGCTGGAACAAGATACGGGAACAGGATACGGGAATGAGATGCGGTAACTAGATATGGTAAGGAGATATCGGAACGGTGTACTATATACGGGAATAAGATACGTGAGCTGGATACGGGAGCGGGATATGGGATCGGGATACAGAAGCGGGATACGGGAACGTGATACAGGAACGTGATACGGGAACTTGATACTGGAATGGGATACCGAAACAAGAAACGGAAACGCGATACGGGAACGGGGGCTGGAGTGGGAGCGCGATACGGGAGACTGGAACGGGATACGGCAACGGGATACGGGAATGAGATACGGGAATGGGATACGGGAATGGGATACGGGAATGGGATACGGGAATGGGATACGGGAATGAGATACGGGAATGGGATACGGGAACAGGATGTGATACGGGAACAGGATACGGGAACGGAATACGGGAACGGAATACGGTAACGGAATACGGGAACGGAATACGGAAACGGGATACGAGAACGGGATCCGGGAACGGGATAGGGTAACAGTATACGGAAACGGGATACGGGGACGGGATACGGGAACTGTATACGGGAACGGGATACGGGATACGGGAATGAGATACGGAACGGTATACGGGAACGCAATACCGGAACAGGATACGGGAACAGGATAGGGAACGGGATACGGGAGCGGGATACGGGAACGGGATACGGGAACGGGATACGGGAACGAGATACGGGAACGGGATACGGGAATGGGATATAGGAACGAAATACGGAAACGGTATACGGGAACGGGATACGGGAACGGGATGCGGGATACGGGAACGCGATACGGGAACGCGATACGGGAACGGGATACGGGAACGGGATACGGGAACGGGATACGGGAACGGGATACGGGAACGGGATAGGGAACGAAATACGGGATACGGGAACAGGATACGGGAACGGGATACGGGAACGGGATACGGGAACGGGATACGGGAACGGGATACGGGAACGGGATACGGGAACGGGATACGGGATGCAGGAACTGGATACGGGAACGGGATACAGGAACGGGATACGGGAATGGGATACGGGAATGGGATACGGGAACGGGATACCGGAGCAAGATACCGGAACAGGATACCGGAACAGGATACCGGAACAGGATACCGGAACAGGATACCGGAACAGGATACCGGAACAGGATACCGGAACACGATACCGGAACGGGATATGGCAGCGGGATACGGGATACGGGAACGAGATACGGGAACGAGATACATGTACGAGATACAGGTACGAGATACAGGTACGGGATACGGGAACGAGATACGGGAACGGGATCGGGAACAGGATACGGGAACGGAATACGGGAATGGGATACGCGAACGGGATACGAGAACGGGATACGCTAACGGAATATGCGAACGGGATACGGGAACGTGATACGGAATACGGGATACGGTAACGGAATGCGGAATATGGAATACGGCTGGCTATATAAATTAGCTGCCTATATAAATTGCGCATCGCGCAATACAGGCCATCTAGGAACGGGAACGGGATACGGTAACGGGATACTTGATACGGGAACGAGATACGGGAAGGAGATACAGGAACGGGATACGGGAACGGGAACGGGATACGGGAACGGGTTTCTGGAAAGGGATTATGGAACGGGATACGGGAACGAGATACGAAAACGGGATACGGGGACGGAATACGGGAACGGGATACGGGAACGGGATACGGGAACAGGATACGGGAACAGGATACGGGAACAGGATACGGGAACAGGATACGGGATACAGGATACGGGAACGGAATACGGGAACGGGATACGGAATATGGAATACGGAATACGGAATACAAGATACGAGATACGGAATACGAGATACGGAATACGAGATACGGAATACGGAATACGAAAAACGGAATACGGAATACGGGATACGGGAAACGGCTAGCATATTTAAAGTAGCTGGCTATATAAATTGCGCATCGCGCAATACAGGCCCTCTAGTCTCTATATTATAAATTCTAAAAGATGACCCGCCGCCGCCGCCGCCGGAGTGACGCCCTAAATCGGTTCCTGTGCAGTCGTCTGAGGAGTTATGAGAGTGAGTTTTTCAGGACTTTTGGGTCCCGTGATTCAACAGGTTGTATCAAGTTTTGGTGTTGATCCGACTGACGGTGCGGCGGCGGGCATGTGCGCGCGTGCGCCATTCGTTTAACATGGGAAACGCGACATTCGGAAATCGCCAAAAACGGGCAAGTTTCGCGCGGTTTCCCGACCCCTTACTCGGCAACCGAGAGTCGCAGCGATATGCGAGCAACACTATGTGATAGATAATCAATTGCCCTTGCGTATAGGATGTCGTCCAGAGCGATGCACGTGCCACGTGCAAAGTTGTGACCACTTTAATGATAAAATTGGCATATTCAGGATTTCAATTGGTGCTCGGAAACTGTTTGACGTAGAAGGCTAAACCGGGCACCATTTTGCAGGCGCAGCGACCGTCTTCAAATTATGTGTTACTCAAAGCTGTGTGGCTAATATTTTGGAGTTGAAGTTGAAATGCAATATTTTTGGACAATTTAATGCTTCACACCGCCGTAACACCCAAAACGAGGAGAAACTTGTCCGGCAAATTTACACAGACGGATAGCGCCGTTCTTGCTGACCTATATCCACCCAAAATATTATGTAAATCGCTTATAGGTAACTTATGCTGAAGTCAAACGTAAACGATTACCGACGCTAACGTTGCGAAATAATTGCGTCGAATAAAATAGCATCATGTAAGTTTGCCCAAGACTGACACTGCCGCAGTCAAATTCATCAATGAGCGCATGACTAGCAGACGTCGCACCTCCCTCCCGGGGAGATTTTGTTGAAGCCGGTTGACATATTTCAGGCATGTAAACCGTTAACATGTTTTGGCAGAGACTGCGACACGGGAACGAGTTACGTTAAGAAGATATGGGAACGAAATACGGCAACAAGATACGGAAACTGGGTACGAGAAAGGGATGCTGGAACGAGATACGGGAACAGGATACGAGAATGAGATGCGGTAACTAAATACGGTAAGGAGATATCGGAACGGTGTACTAGATACGGGAATAAGATATGGGAGCGGGATACGGGGACGGGATACGGGGACGGGATACGGGGATGGGATACGGGAACGGGATACGGGATATGGGAACGGGATACGGGAACGGGATACGGGAACGGGATACGGGAACGGGATACGGGAACGGGATGCGGGAACGGAATACGGGAAGGGGAACGGGATACGGGACCGGGATACGGGAACGGGATATGGGCACAAGATACGGGAACAGGAACGGGATATGGGAACGGGATACGGGAACGGGATACGGGAACGGGATACGGGATACGGAAACGGGATACGAGAACGGGATACGGGAACGGGATACGGGAACGGGATACGGGAACGGGATACGACAAACGGATACAGGAACGGGATACGGGAACGGGATACGGGAACGGGATACGGGAACGGGATACGGGAACGGGATACGGGAACGGGATACGGGAACAGCATACAGGCACGGAATATGGGACAGGGTACGGAATACGGATACGGGATACAGGATACGGGTTACGGAAACAGGATACGGGAACAGGATACAGGAACAGGATACGGGAACGGAATAAGGGAACGGGATACGGGAACGGGATACGAGAACGGGTACGGGATACTGGTACGGGATACTGGTACGTGATACTGGTACGGGACACTGGTACGGGATACTGGTACGGGATACTGGTACGGGATACTGGTACGGGATACAGGAACGGGATACGGGAACGGGATACGGCAACGGAATACGGCAACGTGATACGGGAACAGGATACGGGAACGAGATACGGGAACTGGATACCAGAACGGGATACGGGAACGGGATAAGGGAACGGGATACGGGAACAGGATACGGGAACAGGATACGGGAACAGGATACGGAATACGGGAACGAAATACAGGACCGGGATACGGGAACGGGATACGGGAACGGGATACGGGAACAGGATACAGGAACGGGATACAAGAACGGGAACGGGATACGGAATACGAGATACGGACTACGGAATACGGAATACGGAATAAGGAATACGGAATACTGAATACGGAATACGGAATACGAGATACGGGAACGGCTAGCATATATTAATTAGCTGGCTATATAAATTGCGCATCGCGCAATACAGGCCCTCTAGTCTCTATATTATAAATCCCAAAAGATGACCCGCCGCCGCCGCCGAGGTTACGCCCTAAATCGGTTCCTGTGCAGCCGTCTGATGAGTTATGAGGGTGATTTTTTTTTTCAGGACTTTTGGGTCCCGTGATTCAACAGGTCGTATCAAGTTTTGGTGTCGATCCCACCCACGGTGCGGCGTGGACACGTGCGCGCGTGCGCCATTTGTTTAACATGGGAAACGCGACATTGTGAAATCGCGAAAAACGGCCAAGTTTCGCGCGGTTTCCCGGCCGCTTGCTCGGCAACCGAGAGTCGCAGCGATATACGAGCAACACTATGTGATAGATAATTGACTGGCCTTGCGTATAGAATGTCGTCCAGAGCGATGCGCGGGCCACGTGCAAAGTTGTGACCACTTTCATGATAAAATTGACATTCAGGATTTAAATTGGTGCTCGGAAACCGTTCAACGTAGAAGGCTGAACCGGGCACCATTTTGCAGGCGCAGCGACCGTCTTCAAATTATATGTGTTACTCCAAGCTGTGTGACTAATATTTTGGAGTTGAAGTTGAAATGCAATATTTTTGGACAATTTAATCCTTCACACCTCCGTAACACCCAAAACGAGTACAAACTTGACCGGCAAATTTACAAAGACGGATAGCGCCGTTCTTGCTGACCTATATCAACCCAAAATATTATGTAAATCGCTCATAGGTAACTTATGCTGAAGTCAAACGTAAACGATTACCGACGCTAACGTTGCGAAATAATTGCGTCGAATAAAATATCATCGTTTAAGTTTGCCCAAGACTGACACTGCCGCAGTCAAATTCATCAATGAGCGCATGACTAGCAGACGTCGCACCTCCCTCCCGGGGAGATTTTGTTGAAGCCGGTTGACATATTTCAGGCATGTAAACCGCTAAAATGTTTTGGCAGAGACTGCGACACGGGAACGAGATACGGTAAGAAGATATGGGCACGAAATACGGCAATAAGATACGGAAACTGGGTACGAGAAAGGGATGCTGGAACGAGATACGGGAACAGGATACGGGAATGAGATGCGGTAACTAGATATGGTAAGGAGATATCGGAACGGTGTACTATATACGGGAATAAGATACGTGAGCTGGATACGGGAGCGGGATATGGGATCGGGATACAGAAGCGGGATACGGGAACGTGATACAGGAACGTGATACGGGAACTTGATACTGTAATGGGATACCGAAACAAGAAACGGAAACGCGATACGGGAACGGGGGCTGGAGTGGGAGCGCGATACGGGAGACTGGAACGGGATACGGCAACGGGATACGGGAATGGGATACGGGCATGGGATACGGGAATGAGATACGGGAATGGGATACGGGAATGGGATACGGGAATGGGATACGGGAATGGGATACGGGAATGGGATACGGGAATGGGATACGGGAATGGGATACGGGAATGAGATACGGGAATGGGATACGGGAACAGGATGTGATACGGGAACAGGATACGGGAACGGAATACGGGAACGGAATACGGGAACGGAATACGGAAACGGGATACGAGAACGGGATCCGGGAACGGGATAGGGTAACAGTATACGGAAACGGGATACGGGGACGGGATACGGGAACTGTATACGGGAACGGGATACAGGATACGGGAATGAGATACGGGAATGAGATACGGAACGGTATACGGGAACGCAATACCGGAACAGGATACGGGAACAGGATAGGGAACGGGATACGGGAGCGGGATACGGGAGCGGGATACGGGAACGGGATACGGGAACGGGATACGGGAACGGGATACGGGAACGGGATACGGGAACGAGATACGGGAACGGGATACGGGAACGGGATACGGGAATGGGATATAGGAACGAAATACGGAAACGGTATACGGGAACGGGATACGGGAACGGGATACGGGAACGCGATACGGGAACGCGATACGGGAACGGGATACGGGAACGGGATACGGGAACGGGATACGGGAACGAAATACGGGAGACGGGAACGGGATACGGGAACGGGATACGGGAACGGGATACGGGAACGGGATACGGGAACGGGATACGGGAACGGGATACGGGAACGGGATACGGGATGCAGGAACTGGATACGGGAACGGGATACAGGAACGGGATACGGGAATGGGATACAAGAATGGGATACGGGAACGGGATACCGGAGCAAGATACCGGAACAGGATACCGGAACAGGATACCGGAACAGGATACCGGAACACGATACCGGAACGGGATACGGCAGCGGGATACGGGATACGGGAACGAGATACGGGAACGAGATACATGTACGAGATACAGGTACGAGATACAGGTACGGGATACGGGAACGAGATACGGGAACGGGATCGGGAACAGGATACGGGAACGGAATACGGGAATGGGATACGCGAAGGGGATACGAGAACGGGATACGCTAACGGAATATGCGAACGGGATACGGGAACGTGATACGGAATACGGGATACGGTAACGGAATACGGAATATGGAATACGGCTGGCTATATAAATTAGCTGCCTATATAAATTGCGCATCGCGCAATACAGGCCATCTAGGAACGGGAACGGGATACGGTAACGGGATACTTGATACGGGAACGGGATACGGGAAGGAGATACGGGAACGGGATACAGGAACGGGAACGGGATACGGGAACGGGATTCTGGAAAGGGATTATGGAACGGGATACGGGAACGAGATACGAAAACGGGATACGGGAACGGAATACGGGAACGGGATACGGGAACGGGATACGGGAACAGGATACGGGAACAGGATACGGGAACAGGATACGGGAACGGGATACGGGATACAGGATACGGGAACGGAATACGGGAACGGGATACGGAATATGGAATACGGAATACGGAATACAAGATACGAGATACGGAATACGAGATACGGAATACGGAATACGAAAAACGGAATACGGAATACGGGATACGGGAAACGGCTAGCATATTTAAAGTAGCTGGCTATATAAATTGCGCATCGCGCAATACAGGCCCTCTAGTCTATATTATAAATCCTAAAAGATGACCCGCCGCTGCCGCCGCCGCCGCCGCCGCCGGAGTGACGCCCTAAATCGGTTCCTGTGCAGTCGTCTGATGAGTTATGAGAGTTATTTTTTCAGGAATTTTGGGTTCCGTGATTCAACAGGTCGTATTAAATTTTCAGCTTAATAAGACCAAAGGTGCGGTGTCGGCGCGTGCGCGCGTGCGCCATTCGTTTAACATGGGGAACGCGACATTCGGAAATCGCGAAAAACGGGCAAGTTCCTCGCGGTTCCCCGGTCACTTGCTCGGCAACCAAGAGTCGCAGCGGTACGCGAGCAACACTATGTGATAGATAATCGATTGGCCTGGCGTATAAAATGTTGTTGAGAACAATGCGCGTGCCACGTGCAGAGTTGTGACCACTTTAATGATAAAATTGGCCTATTCAGAATTTAAATTGGTGCTCGGAAACTGTTCAACGTAGAACGCTGATCTGAGCACCAATTTGCAGGTGCAGTGACCCTCTTCAAATTATATTTGTTACTCAAAGCTGTGAGACTAATATTTTGGCGTTCAAGTTGAAATGCAATATTTTTGGACCATTTAATGCTTCACACCGCCGTAACACCCAAAATAAGGACAAACTTGACCGGAAAATTTACACAGACGGGTAGCGCCTTTCTTGCTGACCTATATCCACCCAAAATATTTTGTTAATCGCTCATAGGTAACTTATGCAGAAGTCAAACGTAAACGATTACCGAAGCTATGCGCCAGTCGGGCGCCGGCCGGCGGCCGGCGATAGCTCCCTCACGCAATAACGTAACGTCGGGCTCGTTGGCTTGCGTAGTCTGCCCCCGGCGATAGCTGCCGCCCGCAATAACGTAACGCCCGGCTCGCTCGTGGTAGGTACAGATATTATCGTGAGTCATTTATAATGCGTGTATATTATGTAATCCTACCACACACTGCGATCGTTTAATTTTGCCCAAGGCTGACACTGCTTCAGTCAAATTCATCCATGAGCGCATGACTAGCTGACGTCGCACCTCCTTCGCGAAGATATTTTGTGGAAGCCGGTTGACAGATTTCAGGCATTTAAACCGCTAGAATGTTTTGGCAGAGACTGCGATGCGGCAACGAGATACGGTAATAAGATATGGAACGAAATACGGCAACAAGATACGGAAACTGGGTACGAGAAAGGGATGCTGGAACTAGATACGGGAACAGGACACAGGAATGAGATACGGGAACTAGATATGGTAAGGAGATATCGGAACGGTGTACGAGATACGGGAATGAAATACGGGAGCGGGATACGGGAACGGGATACGGTAACTGGATACGGGATCTGATTAAAGTATCCCGGATACGCGAACGGTATACCGGATAGGATCAGAATACGGAAACGGGATACGGGAACGGGATATAAGATGTCGGGATATACGCGATATACGGGAACTGGATACGTAACGGGAAACCGGAAGGGGTTTCGGAAACTGGATACGGGAGCGGGATAAAGGATATGGGATCGGATACGTGAAGGGGATACGAGATACGGAAACGGGAAACGAGATACGGGATACTCCAACGGGATACGGGAACGGGATACGGGATACGGGAACGGGATACGGGATACAGGAACGGGATACGGGAACGGGATACTGGAACGGGATACGGGAACGGGATACGGGAACGAGATACGGGAACGGGATACGGGAACGGGATACGGGAACGGGATACGGGAACGGGATACGGGAACGGGATACGGGAACGGGATACGGGAACGGGATACGGGATACGGGAACGGGATACGGGAACGGGATACGGGAACGGGATACGGGAACGGGATACGGGAACGGGATACGGGAACGGGATACGGGAACGGGATACGGGAACGGGATACGGAAACGGGATACGGGAACGGGATACGGGAACGGGATACGGGAACGGGGTATGGGAACTGAATGCGAGAACAGGATACGGGAACAGTATACGGGATACGGGCACGGGATACAGAAACGGAAACATGTTACGGGAACGGGATACGGGAACGGGATACGGGAACGGGATACGGGAACGGGATACGGGAACGGGATACGGGAACGAAATACGGGAACGGGATACGGGAACGGGATACGGGAACGGGATACGGGAACGGGATACGGGAACGGGATACGGGAACGGGAAACGGGAACGGGATACGGGAACGGGATACGGGAATGGGATACGGGAACGGGATACGGGAAACGGGAACGGGATACGGGAACGGGAACGGGAACGGGATACATGAACGGGATACAGGAACGGGATACAGGAACGGGATACAGGAACGGATACGGGAACGGGATACGGGAATAGGATACGGCAACGGGATACGGGAACGGGATACAGGAACAGGATACAGGAACGGGATACAGGAACGGGATACGGAAATGGGATACGGGATACGGGAACGGGATACGGAAAAGAGATACGGGAACGGGATACGGGAACGGGATACGAGAACTGGATACGGGAACGGAATACGGGAACGGGATACGGGAACAGAATACGGTAACAGTATACAGGAACGGGGAAACGGGATACGGTAACGGGATACGGTAACGGGATACGGTAACGGGATACGGTAACGGGATACGGTAACGGGATACGGTAACGGGATACGGTAACGGGATACGGTAACGGGATACGGTAACGGGATACGGTAACGGGATACGGTAACGGGATACGGTAACGGGATACGGTAACGGGATACGGTAACGGGATACGGTGACGGGATACGGTAACGGGATACGGTAACGGGATACGGTAACGGGATACGGTAACGGGATACGGTAACGGGATACGGTAACGGGATACGGTAACGGGATACGGTAACGGGATACGGTAACGGGATATGGTAACGGGATACGGTAACGGGATACGGTAACGGGACACTGTAACAGGACACGGGATACGGGATACGGGAACGGGTTGGGATACGTAATACGTAATACGTAATACGGAATACGGAATACAGAATACGAGAAACGAGATACGGAATATGTAATACGGAATAATAAATACGGAATACTGAATACGGAATACGGAATACGGAATACTGAATACGGAATACGGAATACTGAATACGGAATACTGAATACGTTATACTGAATACGGAATACGGGACACTGGAAACGGATAGCATATATAAATAAGCTGGCTATATAAATTGCGCATCGCGCAATAAAGGCCATCTAGTCCCTATATTATAAATCCTAAAAGATGACCCGCCGCCGCCGGAGTGACGCCCTAAATCGGTTACTGTGCAGCCGTCTGATGAGTTATGAACGTGATTTTTTCAGCACTTTTGGGTCCCGTGATTCAACAGGTCGTATCAAGTTTTGGTGTTGATCCGACTGCCGGTGCGGCGTCGGCACGTGCGCGCGTGCGCCATTCGTTTAACATGGGAAACACGACATTGTGAAATCGCGAAAAATGGGCAAGTTCCGAGCGGTTTCCCGTCCGCTTGCTCGGCAACCGAAAGTCCCAGCGATATGCGAGCAACACTATGTGATAGATAATCGATTGGCCTTGCGTATAGGATGTCGTCCAGAGCGATGCGCGTGCCACGTGCAAAGTTGTAACCACTTTCATGATAAAATTGGCATATTCAGGATTTAAATTGGTGCTCGGAAACCGTTCGACGTAGAAGGCTGAACCGGGCACCATTTTGCAGGCGCAGCGACCGTCTTCAAATTATATGTGTGACTCAAAGCTGTGTGACTAATATTTTAGAGTTGAAGTTGAAATGCAATATTTTTGAACCATTTAATGCTTCACACAGCCGTAACACCCAAAACGAAGACAAACGTGACCGGCAAATTTACACAGACGGATAGCACCGTTCTTGCTGACCTATATCCACCCAAAATATTCTGTAAATCGCAGATAGGGAACTTATGCTGAAGTGAAACGTAAACGATTACCGACGCTAACGTTGCGAAATAATTGCGTCGAATAAAATAGCGTCGTTTAAGTTTGCCCAAGACTGACACTGCCGCAGTCAAATTCATCAATGAGCGCATGACTAGCAGACGTCGCACCTCCCTCCCGGGGAGATTTTGTTGAAGCCGGTTGACATATTTCAGGCATGTAAACCGCTAAAATGTTTTGGCAGAGACTGCGACTCGGGAACGAGATACGGTAAGAAGATATGGGAACGAAATACGGCAAAAAGATACGGAAACTGGGTACGAGAAAGGGATGCTGGCACGAGATACGGGAACAGGATATGGGAATGAGATACGAGAACTAGATATGGTAAGGAGATATCGGAACGGTGTACGGGAATAAGATACGGGAGCGGGATACGGGAACGGGCCACGGGAACGGGATACGGGAACGGGATACGGGAACGGGATACGGGAACGGGATACGGGAAAGGGATACGGGAACGGGATACGGGATACGTGATACGGGATACGGGAAAGAGTTACGGGATACTGGAATGGGATACGGAACGGGATACGGGAACGGGATACGGGATACGGGAACGGAATACGGGATACGGGAACGGGATACGGGAACGGGATACGGGAACGGGATACGGGATACGGGAACGGGATACGGGAACGGGATACGGGAACGGGATAAGGGAACAGGATACGGGAACGGGATACGGGAACGGGATACCGGAACGGGGTACGGGAACAGGATAACGGATACGTGATAAAGGATACGGGAAAGAGTTACGGGATATGGAACGGGATACGGAACGGGATACGGAACGGGATACGGAACGAAATACGGGAACGGGATACGGGATACGGGAACGGAATACGGGAACGGGATACGGCAACGGGATACGGGATACGGAAACGGGATACGGAAACGGGATACGGAAACGGGATACGGAAACGGGATACGGAAACGGGATACGGAAACGGGATACGGAAACGGGATACGGAAACGGGATACGGAAACGGGATACGGAAACGGGATACGGAAACGGGATACGGAAACGGGATACGGAAACGGGATACGGAAACGGGATACGGGAACGTGATACGGTAACGGGATACGGTATTGGGATACGGGAACGGGGAAACGGGATACGGGAACGGGATACGTGAACGGGATACGAAAACGGGATACAGGACCGGGATACGGTAACGGGATACGGGAACGGAATACGGTAACGCAATACGGGAACGGAATACGGGAACGGGATACGAGAACGGGATACGGGAACGGGATAGGGTAACGGGATACATACGGAAACGGGATACGGGAACGGGATACGGGAACGGGATACAAAAACGGGATACGGGAACGGGATACGGGAACGGGATACGGGAACGGGATACGGGAACGGGATACGGGAACGGGATACGGGAATGGAATACGGGATACGGGAACGGGATACGGGAAGGGGATACGGGAACGAAATACGGGAACGAAACACGGGAACGGGATACGGGAACGGGATACGGGATACGGGAACGGGATACGGGATACGGGAACTGGATACGGGAACAGGGAACGGGATACGGGCACGGGATACGGGAACGGGATACAACAGGAGACGGGAACGGGATACGGGAACGGGATAGGGGAACGGGATACGGGAACGGGATACGGGAACGTGATACGGGAACGTGATACGGGAACGGGATACGGGAACGGGATACGGGATAAGGGAACGGGATACGGGATAAGGGAACGGGATACGGGAACGGGATACGGGAACGGGATACGGGAACTGGATAGGGGAACGGGATACGGGAACGGGATACGGGAACGGGATACGGGAACGGGATACAGTTACAGGATACAGGAACGGGATACAAGAACGGAAAACGGGAACGGGATACGGGAACGGGAACGGGATACGGGAACGTGAAACTGGAACTGGATACGGGGACGGGATACGGGAACGGTATACGGGAACGGTATACGGGAACGGTATACGGGAACGGGATACGGCAACGGGATACGGCAACAGGATACGGGAACGGGATACGGGAACGGGATACGGGAACGGGATACGGGAACGGGATTCGGGAACGGGATACGGAAACGGTATACGGGGGCGGTATACTTGAACGGGATACGGGGACGGGATACGGGGACAGGGACGGGATACGGGAATGGGATACGGGAACTGGTTACGGGAGCGGGATACGGGCACGGGATACGGGCACGGGATACGGGCAAGGGATACGGGCACGGGATAGGGGCACGGGCACGGGATACGGGCACGGAATACGAGCACGGGATACGGGCACGGCATACGGGCACGGTATACGGGCACGGGATACGGGCACGGGATACGAGCACGGGATACGGACACGGGATACGGGAACGGAAAACGGGAACGGGATACGGGAACGGAATACGGGATGCAGGATACGGGAACGGGATACAGTAACGGGATATGGGAACAGGATACGGGAACGGGATACGGGAACGGGATACCGGAACGGGATACAGTAACGGGATACGGGAACGGGATACGGGAACGGGACACGGGAACGGGACACGGGAACGGTATACGGGAACGGGATACGGGAACGGGATACGGGAACGGGATACGGGAACGGGGAACAGGATACGGGAACGGGATACGGGAACGGGGTACGGGAACGGGGTACGGGAACGGGGTACGGGAACAGGATACGGGATACGTGATACGGGATACAGGAACGAGTTACGGGATACGGGAACGGGATACGGGAACGGGATACGGGAACGGGATACGGGAACGGGATACGGGAACGGGATACGGGAACGGGATACGGGAACGGGATACGGGAACGGGATACGGGAACGGGATACGGGAACGGGATACGGGAACGGGATACGGGAACGGGATACGGGAAGAGGATACGGGATACGTGAGACGGGATACGGGAAAGAGTTACGGGATACGGAACGGGATACGGGAACGGGATACGGGAACGGGATACGGGAACGGGATACGGGAACGGGATACGGTAACGGGATACGGTAACGGGATACGGTAACGGGATACGGTAACGGGATACAATATTGGGATACGGGAACGGGGAAGCGGGATACGGGAACGGGATACGTGAACGGGATACGAGAACGGGATACAGGACCGGGATACGGTAACGGGATACGGGAACGGGATACTGGAACGGGATACTGGAGCGGGATACTGGAACGGGATACGGGAACGGGATACGGGAACGGGATACGGGAACGGGATACGGGAACGGGAACGGGAACGGGATACGTAATACGGAATACGGAATAAGAGATACGGAATACGGAATAATGAATACGGAATACGGGACACTAGAAACGGCTAGCATATATACATAAGCTGGCTATATAAATTGCGCATCGCGCAATAAAGGCCATCTAGTCTCTATATTATAAATCCTAAAAGATGACCCGCCGCCGCCGCCGCCGGAGTGACGCCCTAAATCGGTTCCTGTGCAGTCGTCTGATAAGTTATGAGAGTGATTTTTTCAGGACTTAAGGGTCCCGTGATTCAACAGGTCTTATTAAATTTTCAGCTTAAAAAGACCGAAGGTGCGGCGTCGGCGCGTGCGCGCGTGCGCCATTCGTTTAACATGGGAAAGGAGTCATTCGGAAATCGCGAAAAACGGGCAAGTTCCTCGCGGTTCCCCGGCCGCTTGCTCGGCAACCGAGAGTCGCAGCGGAATGCGAGCAACACTATGTGATAGATAATCGATTGGCCTTGCGTATAGGATGTCGTCCATAGCGATGCGCGTGCCACGTGCAAAGTTGTGACCACTTTCATGATACAATTGGAATATTCAGGATTTAAATTGGTGCTCGGAAACCGTTCGACGTAGAAGGCTGAACCGGGACCCATTTTGCAGGCGCAGCGACCGTCCTCAAATTGTATGTGCTACTCAAAGCTGTGTGACTAATATTTTGGAGTTGAAGTTGAAATGCAAATATTTTTGGACAATTGAATCCTTCACACCGCCGTAACACCCAAAATGAGTACAAATTTGACCGGCATATTTACACAGACGGATAGCGCCGTTCTTGCTGACAAATATCCACCCAAAATATTTAGTAAATCGCTCATAGGTAACTTATGCTGAAGTGAAACGTAAACGATTACCGACGCTAACGTTGCGAAATAATTGCGTCGAATAAAATAGCATCGTTTAAGTTTTCCCAACACTGACACTGCCGCAGTCAAATTCATCAATGAGCGCATGACTAGCTGACGTCGCACCTCCCTCCCAGGGAGATTTTGTTGAAGCCGGTTGACGTATTTCAGGCATGTAAACCGCTAAAATGTTTTGGCAGAGACTGCGACACGGGAACGAGATACGGTAAGAAGATATGGGAACGAAATACGGGAACAAGATACGGAAACTGGGTACGAGAAAGGGATGCTGGAACAAGATACGGGAACAGGATACGGGAATGAGATACGTTAACTAGATATGGTAAGGAGATATCGGAACGGTGTACGAAATACGGGAATGAGATACGGGAGCGGGATACGGGAGCGGGATACGGGAACGGGATACGGGAACGGGATCCGGGAACGGGATACGGGAACGGGATACGGGAACTGGATACGGGAACGGGATACGGGAACGGGATACAAGAACGGGATACGGGAACGGGATACGGGAACGGGATACGGGAACGGGATACGGGAACGGGATACGGGAACGGGATACGGGAACGGGATACGGGAACGGGATACGGGATACAGGAACGGGATACGGGAACGTGATATAGGAACGTGATACGAGAACGTGATACGAGAACGTGATACGGGAATGGGATACGAAAACAAGATACGAAAACAAGATACGGAAACGGGATACGGGAATGGGGACTGGAGTGGGAGCGCGATACGAGATACTGGAACGGGATACGGCAACGGGATACGGGAATGGGATACGGGAATGGGATACGGGAATAGGATATGAGAATGGGATACGGGAACAGGATATGGGATACGGGATACGGGAACGGAATACGGGAACATAATACGGAATTGGATACGAGAACGGGATACGGGATAGGGTAACGGGATACGGAAACGGGATACGGGAACGGGATACGGGAACGGGATAAGGGATACGGGAACGGGATACGGGATAAGGGATACGGGATAAGGGATACGGGATACGAAAACGGGATACGGGAACGGGTTACGGGAACGGGATACGGGAAGGAAATACGGGAACGGGATACGCAAACGGGATAGGGGAACGGAATTATGGAACGGGATACGGGCACGGGATACGGGCACGGTATACGGGCACGGTATACGGGCACGGTATACGGGCACGGGATACGGGCACGGGATACGAGCACGGGATACGGACACGGGATACGGGAACGGAAAACGGGAACGGGATACGGGATACGGGATGCAGGATACGGGAACGGGATACAGTAACGGGATATGGGAACAGGATACGGGAACGGGATACGGGAACGGGATACAGTAACGGGATACGGGAACGGGATACGGGAAAGGGATACGGGAACGGGATACGGGAACGGGATACGGGAACGGAATACGGGAACGGGATACGGGAACGGGATACGGGAATGGGATACGGGAACGGGATACGGTAACGGGATACGGGAACGGGATACGGGAACGGGATACGGGAACGGGGTACGGGAACAGGATACGGGATACGTGATACGGGATACAGGAATAAGTTACGGGATACGGAAACGGGATACGGGAACGGGATACGGGAACGGGATACGGGATACGGGAACGGGATACGGGAACGGGAGACGGGAACGGGGTACGGGAACAGGATACGGGATACGTGATACGGGATACGGGAAAGAGTTACGGGATACTGGAACGGGATACGGAACGGGATACGGGAACGGGATACGGGGACGGAATACGGGAACGGGATACGGGAACGGGATACGGGAACGGGATACGGGAACGGGATACGGGAACGGGATAGGGGAACGGGATACGGGATACGGGATACGGGAACGGGATACGGGAACGGGATACGGGAACGGGATACCGGAACGGGATACCGGAACGGGATACCGGAACGGGATACCGGAACGGGATACGGAAACGGGATACGGGAACGGGATACGGTAACGGGATACGGTAACGGGATACGGTATTGGGATACGGGAACGGGGAAACGGGATACGGGAACGGGATACGTGAACGGGATACGAGAACGGGAAACAGGACCGGGATACGGTAACGGGATACGGGAACGGGATACTGGAACGGGATACTGGAACGGGATACGGGAACGGGATACGGGAACGGGATACAGGAACGGGAACGGGAACAAGATACGTAATACGGAATACGGAATACGAGATACGGAATACGGAATAATGAATACGGAATACGGGACACTAGAAACGGCTAGCATATATACATAAGCTGGCTATATAAATTGCGCATCGCGCAATAAAGGCCATCTAGTCTCTATATTATCTCTATATTATAAATCCTAAAAGATGACCCGCCGCCGCCGCCGCCGCCGCCGCCGGAGTGACGCCCTAAATCGGTTCCTGTGCAGTCGTCTGATGAGTTGAGAGTTATTTTTTTAGGACTTTTGGGTCCCCTGATTCAACAGGTCGTATCAAGTTTTGGTGTCGATCAGACCGACGGTGCGGCGTCGGCACGTGCGCGCATGCGCCATTCGTTTAACATGGGAAACGCGAAATTGAGAAATCGTGAAAAACGGGCAAGTTTCGCGCGGTTCCCCGGCCGCTTGCTAGGCAACCGAGAGTCGCAGCGATATGCGAGCAACACTATGTGATAGATAATCGATTGGCCTTGCGTATAGAATGTCGTCCAGAGCGATGTACGTGCCACGTGCAAAGTTGTGACCACTTTCATGATAAAATTGGCATATTCAGGATTTAAATTGGTGCTCGGAAACCGTTCGACGTAGAAGGCTGATCCGGGCACCATTTTGCAGGCGCAGGGACCGTCTTCAAATTATATGTTACTCAAAGCTGTGTGTCTAATATTTTGGAGTTGAAGTTGAAATGCAATATTTTTGGACAATTTAATCTTTCACACCGCCGTAACACCCAAAACGAGGACAAACTTGACCGGCAAATTTACACAGACGGAGAGCGCCGTTCTTGCTGACCTATATCCACCCAAAATATTCTGTAAATCGCTCATAGGTAACTTATGCTGACGTCAAACGTAAACGATTACCGACGCTAACGTTGCGAAATAATTTCGTCGAATAAAATGGCATCGCTAAATTTTCCCAAGACTGACACTGCCGCAGTCAAATTCATCAATGAGCGCATGACTAGCTGACGTCGCACCTCCCACCCGGGGAGATTTTGTTGAAGCCGGTTGACATATTTCAGGCATGTAAACCGCTAAAATGTTTTGGCAGAGACTGCGACACGGGAACGAGATACGGTAAAAAGATATGGGAACGAAATACGGCAACAAGATACGGAAACTGTGTACGAAAAAGGGATGCTGGAACGAGATGCGGGAACAGGATACGGGAATTAGATACGGTAACTAGATATGGTAAGGAGATATCGGAACGGTGTACGAGATACGGGAATGAGATACGGGAGCGGGATCCGGGAATGGGATACGGGAACGGGATACGGGAGCGGGATACGGGAGCGGGATACGGGAGCGGGATACGGGAGCGGGATACGGGAGCGGGATACGGGAGCGGGATACGGGAATGGGATACGGGAACGGGATACGGGAACGGGATACAAGAACGGGAACGGGATACGGAATACGGAATACGAGATACGGACTACGAAATACGGGTTACGGGAACGGGATACGGAAACTGGATACGGGAGCTGATTAAGGGATACGGTAACGGTATACGGGATACATGTACTGGATACGGGAACGGGATACGGAAACTGGATACGGGAACAGGGAGCGGGATACGGGCACGGGATACGGGCACAGGATACGGGCACGAGATACGGGAACGGGATACTGGAACGGGATACGGGAACCGGATACGGGAACGGGATACGGGAACGGGATACGGGAACGGGATACGGTAACGGGATACGGTAACGGGATACGGGAACGGGATACGGGAACGGGATACGAGAACGGGATACGAGAACGGGATACGAGAACGGGATACGGGAACGGGATACGGGAACGGGATACAGGATACGGGAATGGGATACAGGATACGGGAACGGGATACAGTTACAGGATGCGGTAACGGGATACGGGAACGGGATACGGGAACGGGATACGGGAACGGGATACGGGAACGGGATACGGGAACGGGATACGGGAACGGGATACGGGAACGGGATACGGGAACGGGATACGGGAACGGGATACAGGATACGGGAACGGAATACAGTTACAGGATACGGGAACGGGATACGGGAACGGGATACGGGAACGGGATACGGGAACGGGATACGGGAACGGGATACGGGCACGGGTTACGGAAACGGGATACGGGATACGGGATACGGGAACGGCATACGGGAACGGCATACGGGAACGGCATACGGGAACGGGATACGGGAACGAGATACGGGAACAGAACACGGGATACGGGAACGGGACACGGGAACGGGATACGGGATACGGGAACAGGATACGGGAACGGGATACCGGAACAGGATACGGTAACGGGATACGGGAACGGGATACGGGAACGGGATACGGGAACGGGATACGGGAACGGGATACGGTAACTGGACACGGGAACGAGATACGGGAACGGGATAAGGGAACGGGAACGAGATACGGGAACGTGATACGGGAACGGGAACGAGATACGGGAACGGGATACGGGATACGGGATACGGGATACGGGAACGGGATACGGGAACGAGATACGGGAGGGAACGGGATACGGAATACGAGATATTGACTACGGAATACGGAATACGGAATACTGAATACGGAATACGAGATACGGGAAACGGCTAGCAAATATAAATTAGCTGGCTATATAAATTGCGCATTGCGCAATACAGGCCCTCTAACGTTGCGAAGTCATTGCGTCGAATAAAATAGCATCGCTTCAGTTTGCCCAAGACTGCCGCAGTCAAATTCATCAATGAGCGCATGACTATCAGACGTCGCACCTCCCTCCCGGGGAGATTTTGTTGAAGCCGGTTGACATATTTCAGGCATGTAAACCGCTAAAATGTTTTGGCAGAGACTGCGACACGGGAACGAGATACGGTAAGAAGATATGGGAACGAAATACGGCAACAAGATACGGAAACTGGGTACGAGAAAGGGATGCTGGAACGAGATACGGGAACAGGATACGGGAATGAGATGCGGTAACTAGATATGGTAAGGAGATATCGGAACGGTGTACTAGATACGGGAATAAGATACGTGAGCGGGATACGGGAGCGGGATACGGGATCGGGATACAGGAGCGGGATACGGGAACGTGATACAGGAACGTGATACGGGAATGTGATACTGGAATGGGATACCGAAACAAGAAACGGAAACGGGATACGGGAACGGGGGCTGGAGTGGGAGCGCGATACGGGAGACTGGAACGGGATACGGCAACGGGATACGGCAACGGGATACGGGAATGGGATACGGGAATGGGATACGGGAATGGGATACGGGAATGGGATACGGGAATAGGATACGGGAATGGGATACGGGAATGGGATACGGGAATGGGATACGGGAATGGGATACGGGAATGGAATACGGGAATGGGATACGGGAATGGGATACGGGAATGAGATACGGGAATGGGATACGGGAACAGGATGTGATACGGGAACGGGATACGGGAACGGAATACGGGAACGGAATACGGGAACGGAATACGGGAACGGAATACGGGAACGGAATACGGGAACGGGATACGAGAACAGGATCCGGGAACGGGATAGGGTAACAGTATACGGAAACGGGATACGGGAACGGGATACGGGAATGAGATACGTTAACTAGATATGGTAAGGAGATATCGGAACGGTGTACAAGAAACGGGAATGAGATACGGGAGCGGGATACGGGAGCGGCATAAGTGAACGGGATACGTGAACGGGATACGTGAACGGTATACGGGAACGGGTTACGGGAACGGGTTACGGGAACGGGTTACGGGAACGGGTTACGGGAACGGGTTACGGGAACGGGTTACGGGAACGGGTTACGGGAACAGGTTACGGGAACGGGTTACGGGAACGGGTTACGGGAACGGGTTACGGGAACGGGTTACGTGAGCGGGAAAAGAGAACGGGATACGGGATCGGGATACGTTAACAGGATACGGGAACGGGATACGGGAACGGGATACGAGATACGGGAACGGGATATGGGAACTGGATATGGGAACAGGATACGGGAACGGGATACGGGAACGGGATACGGGAACGGGATCGGGATACGGGAACGGCATGCGGGAACGGGATACGGGAAGGGGATACGGGAACGGGATACGGGAACGTCATACGGGAACGGGATACGGGAACGGGATATGGGAACGGGATATGGGAATGTGATACGGGAACGGGATACGGAAACGGGAACGGGATACGGGATACCGGATACGGCAATGGGATACGGGAACGGGATACGGGAACGAGGTACGGGAACGGGATACAGGAACGGGATACGGGAGCGTGATACAGGAACGTGATACGGGAACGTGATACGGGAATGGGATACGGAAACAAGATACGGCAACGGGATACGGGAACGGGGACTGGAGTGGGAACGCGAAACGGGATACTGGAACGGGATACGGCAACGGGATACGGGAATGGGATACGGGAATGGGATACGGGAATGGGATACGGGAATGGAATACGGGAATGGAATACGGGAATGGGATACGGGAATGGGATACGGAAATGGGTTACGGGAATGGTATACGGGAATGGTATACGGGAATGGGATACGGGAATGGGATACGGGAATGGGATACGGGAATGGGATACGGGAATGGGATACGGGAATGGGATACGGGAATGGGATACGGGAATGGGATACGGGAATGGGATACGGGAATAGGATACGGGAAGGGGATACGGGAAGGGGATACGGGAAGGGGATACGGGAATGGGATACGGGAATAGGATACGGGAATGGGATACGGGAATGGGATACGGGAATGGGATACGGGAATGGGATACGGGAATGGGATACGGGAACAGGATACGTGAACGGGATACGGGAACATGATATCGGATACGGGAAAGGGATACGGGAACGGAATACGGGAACGGAATACGGGAACGGAATACGGGAACGGAATACGGGAACGGAATACGGGAACGGAATACGGCAACGGAATACGGGAACGGAATACGGGAACGGAATACGAGAACGGAATACGGGAACGGGATACGAGAACGGGATACGGGAACGGGATAGGGTAACGGGATACATACGGAAACGGGATACGGGAACGGGATACGGGAACTGGATACGGGAACGGGATACGGGAACGGGATACGGGAACGGGATACGGGAACGGGATACGGGAATGGGATACGGGAACGGGATACGGGAACGGGATACGGGAACGGGAACGAAATACGGGAACGAAATACGGGAACTGGATACGGGAACGGGATACGGGATACGGGAACGGGATACGGGAACTGGATACGGGAACAGGGAAAGGGATACGGGCACGGGATACGGGAACGGGATACGACAACGGGAGACGGGAACGGGATACGGGAACGGGATACGGGAACGGGATACGGGAACGGGATACGGGAACGGGACACGGGATACGGGAACGGGATACTGGAACGGGATACGGGAACGGGATACGGGAACGGGATACGGGAACTGGATACAGTTACAGGATACAGGAACGGGATACAGGAACGGAATACGGGAACGGGATACGGGAACGGGAACGGGATACGGGAACGTGATACTGGAACTGGATACGGGAACGGGATACGGGAACGGTATACGGGAAAGGGATACGGCAACGGGATACGGGAACGGGATACGGGAACGCGATACGGGAACGCGATACGGGAACAGGATACGGGAACAGGACAGGGAACGGGATATAAGAGCGGGATACGGGAACGGGATACGGGAACGGGATTCGGGAACGGGATACGGAAACGGTATACGGGGGCGGTATACGGGCAAGGGATACGGGCACGGTATACGGGCACGGGATACGAGCACGGGATACGGACACGGGATACGGGAACGGGATACGGGATACGGGATGCAGGATACGGAAACGGGATACAGTAACGGGATATGGGAACAGGATACGGGAACGGGATACGGGAACAGGATACAGGAGCGGGATATAGTAACGGGATACGGGAACGGGATACGGGAGCGGGATACGGACACAGGATACGGGCACGGGATACGGGCAAGGGATACGGGCACGGTATACGGGCACGGGATGCGGGCACGGGATACGAGCACGGGATACGGACACGGGATACGGGAACGGAAAACGGGAACGGGATACGGGATACGGGATGCAGGATACGGTAACGGGATACAGTAACGGGATATGGGAACAGGATACGGGAACGGGATACGGGAACAGGATACAGGAACGGGATATAGTAACGGGATACGGGAACGGGATACGGTAACGGGATACGGGAACGGGATACGGGAACGGGGAACGGGATACGGGAACGGGATACGGGAACGGGGTACGGGAACAGGATAACGGATACGTGATAAAGGATACGGGAAAGAGTTACGGGATATGGAACGGGATACGGAACGGGATACGGAACGGGATACGGAACGAAATACGGGAACGGGATACGGGATACGGGAACGGAATACGGGAACGGGATACGGCAACGGGATACGGCAACGGGATACGGGATACGGAAACGGGATACGGAAACGGGATACGGAAACGGGATACGGAAACGGGATACGGAAACGGGATACGGAAACGGGATACGGAAACGGGATACGGAAACGGGATACGGAAACGGGATACGGAAACGGGATACGGAAACGGGATACGGAAACGGGATACGGAAACGGGATACGGGAACGTGATACGGTAACGGGATACGGTATTGGGATACGGGAACGGGGAAACGGGATACGGGAACGGGATACGTGAACGGGATACGAGAACGGGATACAGGACCGGGATACGGTAACGGGATACGGGAACGGAATACGGTAACGCAATACGGGAACGGAATACGGGAACGGGATACGAGAACGGGATACGGGAACGGGATAGGGTAACGGGATACATACGGAAACGGGATACGGGAACGGGATACGGGAACGGGATACGGGAACGGGATACGGGAACGGGATACGGGAACGGGATACGGGAACGGGATACGGGAATGGAATACGGGATACGGGAACGGGATACGGGAACGGGATACGGGAAGGGGATACGGGAACGAAATACGGGAACGAAACACGGGAACGGGATACGGGAACGGGATACGGGATACGGGAACGGGATACGGGATACGGGAACGGGATACGGGATACGGGAACTGGATACGGGAACAGGGAACGGGATACGGGCACGGGATACGGGAACGGGATACAACAGGAGACGGGAACGGGATACGGGAACGGGATAGGGGAACGGGATACGGGAACGGGATACGGGAACGTGATACGGGAACGTGATACGGGAACGGGATACGGGAACGGGATACGGGATAAGGGAACGGGATACGGGATAAGGGAACGGGATACGGGATAAGGGAACGGGATACGGGATAAGGGAACGGGATACGGGAACGGGATACGGGAACGGGATACGGGAACTGGATAGGGGAACGGGATACGGGAACGGGATACGGGAACGGGATACGGGAACGGGATACGGGAACGGGATACAGTTACAGGATACAGGAACGGGATACAAGAACGGAAAACGGGAACGGGATACGGGAACGGGAACGGGATACGGGAACGTGAAACTGGAACTGGATACGGGGACGGGATACGGGAACGGTATACGGGAACGGTATACGGGAACGGTATACGGGAACGGGATACGGCAACGGGATACGGCAACAGGATACGGGAACGGGATACGGGAACGGGATACGGGAACGGGATTCGGGAACGGGATACGGAAACGGTATACGGGGGCGGTATACTTGAACGGGATACGGGGACGGGATACGGGGACGGGGACGGGATACGGGAATGGGATACGGGAACTGGTTACGGGAGCGGGATACGGGCACGGGATACGGGCACGGGATACGGGCAAGTGATACGGGCACGGGATAGGGGCACGGGCACGGGATACGGGCACGGAATACGAGCACGGGATACGGGCACGGGATACGGGCACGGTATACGGGCACGGGATACGGGCACGGGATACGAGCACGGGATACGGACACGGGATACGGGAACGGAAAACGGGAACGGGATACGGGAACGGAATACGGGATGCAGGATACGGGAACGGGATACAGTAACGGGATATGGGAACAGGATACGGGAACGGGATACGGGAACGGGATACCGGAACGGGATACAGTAACGGGATACGGGAACGGGATACGGGAACGGGACACGGAAACGGGACACGGGAACGGTATACGGGAACGGGATACGGGAACGGGATACGGGAACGGGATACGGGAACGGGGAACAGGATACGGGAACGGGATACGGGAACGGGGTACGGGAACGGGGTACGGGAACGGGGTACGGGAACAGGATACGGGATACGTGATACGGGATACAGGAACGAGTTACGGGATACGGGAACGGGATACGGGAACGGGATACGGGAACGGGATACGGGAACGGGATACGGGAACGGGATACGGGAACGGGATACGGGATACGGGAACGGGATACGGGAACGGGATACGGGAACGGGATACGGGAACGGGATACGGGAACGGGATACGGGAACGGGATACGGGAACGGGATACGGGAACGGGATACGGGAAGAGGATACGGGATACGTGAGACGGGATACGGGAAAGAGTTACGGGATACGGAACGGGATACGGGAACGGGATACGGGATACGGGAACGGGATACGGGAACGGGATACGGGAACGGGATACGGTAACGGGATACGGTAACGGGATACGGTAACGGGATACGGTAACGTGATACAATATTGGGATACGGGAACGGGGAAGCGGGATACGGGAACGGGATACGTGAACGGGATACGAGAACGGGATACAGGACCGGGATACGGTAACGGGATACGGGAACGGAATACTGGAACGGGATACTGGAGCGGGATACTGGAACGGGATACGGGAACGGGATACGGGAACGGGATACGGGAACGGGATACGGGAACGGGAACGGGAACGGTATACGTAATACGGAATACGGAATACGAGATACGGAATACGGAATAATGAATACGGAATACGGGACACTAGAAACGGCTAGCATATATACATAAGCTGGCTATATAAATTGCGCATCGCGCAATAAAGGCCATCTAGTCTCTATATTATAAATCCTAAAAGATGACCCGCCGTCGCCGCCGCCGGAGTGACGCCCTAAATCGGTTCCTGTGCAGTCGTCTGATAAGTTATGAGAGTGATTTTTTCAGGACTTAAGGGTCCCGTGATTCAACAGGTCTTATTAAATTTTCAGCTTAAAAATACCGAAGGTGCGGCGTCGGCGCGTGCGCGCGTGCGCCATTCGTTTAACATGGGAAAGGAGTCATTCGGAAATCGCGAAAAACGGGCAAGTTCCTCGCGGTTCCCCGGCCGCTTGCTCGGCAACCGAGAGTCGCAGCGGAATGCGAGCAACACTATGTGATAGATAATCGATTGGCCTTGCGTATAGGATGTCGTCCATAGCGATGCGCGTGCCACGTGCAAAGTTGTGACCACTTTCATGATACAATTGGAATATTCAGGATTTAAATTGGTGCTCGGAAACCGTTCGACGTAGAAGGCTGAACCGGGACCCATTTTGCAGGCGCAGCGACCGTCCTCAAATTGTATGTGCTACTCAAAGCTGTGTGACTAATATTTTGGAGTTGAAGTTGAAATGCAAATATTTTTGGACAATTGAATCCTTCACACCGCCGTAACACCCAAAACGAGTACAAATTTGACCGGCATATTTACACAGACGGATAGCGCCGTTCTTGCTGACAAATATCCACCCAAAATATTTAGTAAATCGCTCATAGGTAACTTATGCTGAAGTGAAACGTAAACGATTACCGACGCTAACGTTGCGAAATAATTGCGTCGAATAAAATAGCATCGTTTAAGTTTTCCCAACACTGACACTGCCGCAGTCAAATTCATCAATGAGCGCATGACTAGCTGACGTCGCACCTCCCTCCCAGGGAGATTTTGTTGAAGCCGGTTGACGTATTTCAGGCATGTAAACCGCTAAAATGTTTTGGCAGAGACTGCGACACGGGAACGAGATACGGTAAGAAGATATGGGAACGAAATACGGGAACAAGATACGGAAACTGGGTACGAGAAAGGGATGCTGGAACAAGATACGGGAACAGGATACGGGAATGAGATGCGGTAACTAGATATGGTAAGGAGATATCGGAACGGTGTACGAAATACGGGAATGAGATACGGGAGCGGGATACGGGAGCGGGATACGGGAACGGGATACGGGAACGGGATCCGGGAACGGGATACGGGAACGGGATACGGGAACGGGATACGGGAACGGGATACGGGAACGGGATACAAGAACGGGATACGGGAACGGGATACGGGAACGGGATACGGGAACGGGATACGGGAACGGGATACGGGAACGGGATACGGGAACGGGATACGGGATACAGGAACGGGATACGGGAACGTGATATAGGAACGTGATACGAGAACGTGATACGAGAACGTGATACGGGAATGGGATACGAAAACAAGATACGAAAACAAGATACGGAAACGGGATACGGGAATGGGGACTGGAGTGGGAGCGCGATACGAGATACTGGAACGGGATACGGCAACGGGATACGGGAATGGGATACGGGAATGGGATACGGGAATAGGATATGAGAATGGGATACGGGAACAGGATATGGGATACGGGATACGGGAACGGAATACGGGAACATAATACGGAATTGGATACGAGAACGGGATACGGGAACGGGATAGGGTAACGGGATACGGAAACGGGATACGGGAACGGGATACGGGAACGGGATAAGGGATACGGGAACGGGATACGGGATAAGGGATACGGGATAAGGGATACGGGATACGAAAACGGGATACGGGAACGGGTTACGGGAACGGGATACGGGAAGGAAATACGGGAACGGGATACGCAAACGGGATAGGGGAACGGAATTATGGAACGGGATACGGGCACGGGATACGGGCACGGGATACGGGCACGGTATACGGGCACGGTATACGGGCACGGGATACGGGCACGGGATACGAGCACGGGATACGGACACGGGATACGGGAACGGAAAACGGGAACGGGATACGGGAACGGGATACGGGATGCAGGATACGGGAACGGGATACAGTAACGGGATATGGGAACAGGATACGGGAACGGGATACGGGAACGGGATACAGGAACGGGATACAGTAACGGGATACAGTAACGGGATACGGGAACGGGATACGGGAAAGAGATACGGGAACGGGATACGGGAACGGGATACGGGAACGGGATACGGGAACGGGATACGGGAATGGGATACGGGAACGGGATACGGGAACGGGATACGGGAACGGGATACGGGAACGGGGTACGGGAACAGGATACGGGATACGTGATACGGGATACAGGAATAAGTTACGGGATACGGGAACGGGATACGGGAACGGGATACGGGAACGGGATACGGGAACGGGATACAAGAACGGGATACGGGAACGGGATACGGGAACGGGATACGGGAACGGGATACGGGAACGGGATACGGGATACGGGAACGGGATACGGGAACGGGAGACGGGAACGGGGTACGGGAACAGGATACGGGATACGTGATACGGGATACGGGAAAGAGTTACGGGATACTGGAACGGGATACGGAACGGGATACGGGAACGGGATACGGGGACGGAATACGGGAACGGGATACGGGAACGGGATACGGGAACGGGATACGGGAACGGGATACGGGAACGGGATACGGGAACGGGATAGGGGAACGGGATACGGGATACGGGATACGGGAACGGGATACGGGAACAGGATACGGGAACGGGATACCGGAACGGGATACCGGAACGGGATACCGGAACGGGATACCGGAACGGGATACGGAAACGGGATACGGGAACGGGATACGGTAACGGGATACGGTAACGGGATACGGTATTGGGATACGGGAACGGGGAAACGGGATACGGGAACGGGATACGTGAACGGGATACGAGAACGGGATACAGGACCGGGATACGGTAACGGGATACGGGAACGGGATACTGGAACGGGATACTGGAACGGGATACGGGAACGGGATACGGGAACGGGATACGGGAACGGGAACGGGAACAAGATACGTAATACGGAATACGGAATACGAGATACGGAATACGGAATAATGAATACGGAATACGGGACACTAGAAACGGCTAGCATATATACATAAGCTGGCTATATAAATTGCGCATCGCGCAATAAAGGCCATCTAGTCTCTATATTATCTCTATATTATAAATCCTAAAAGATGACCCGCCGCCGCCGCCGCCGCCGCCGCCGGAGTGACGCCCTAAATCGGTTCCTGTGCAGTCGTCTGATGAGTTATGAGAGTTATTTTTTTAGGACTTTTGGGTCCCCTGATTCAACAGGTCGTATCAAGTTTTGGTGTCGATCAGACCGACGGTGCGGCGTCGGCACGTGCGCGCGTGCGCCATTCGTTTAACATGGGAAACGCGAAATTGAGAAATCGTGAAAAACGGGCAAGTTTCGCGCGGTTCCCCGGCCGCTTGCTAGGCAACCGAGAGTCGCAGCGATATGCGAGCAACACTATGTGATAGATAATCGATTGGCCTTGCGTATAGAATGTCGTCCAGAGCGATGTACGTGCCACGTGCAAAGTTGTGACCACTTTCATGATAAAATTGGCATATTCAGGATTTAAATTGGTGCTCGGAAACCGTTCGACGTAGAAGGCTGATCCGGGCACCATTTTGCAGGCGCAGGGACCGTCTTCAAATTATATGTTACTCAAAGCTGTGTGACTAATATTTTGGAGTTGAAGTTGAAATGCAATATTTTTGGACAATTTAATCTTTCACACCGCCGTAACACCCAAAACGAGGACAAACTTGACCGGCAAATTTACACAGACGGAGAGCGCCGTTCTTGCTGACCTATATCCACCCAAAATATTCTGTAAATCGCTCATAGGTAACTCATGCTGACGTCAAACGTAAACGATTACCGACGCTAACGTTGCGAAATAATTTCGTCGAATAAAATGGCATCGCTAAATTTTCCCAAGACTGACACTGCCGCAGTCAAATTCATCAATGAGCGCATGACTAGCTGACGTCGCACCTCCCACTTGGGGAGATTTTGTTGAAGCCGGTTGACATATTTCAGGCATGTAAACCGCTAAAATGTTTTGGCAGACTGCGACACGGGAACGAGATACGGTAAAAAGATATGGGAACGAAATACGGCAACAAGATACGGAAACTGTGTACGAAAAAGGGATGCTGGAACGAGATGCGGGAACAGGATACGGGAATTAGATACGGTAACTAGATATGGTAAGGAGATATCGGAACGGTGTACGAGATACGGGAATGAGATACGGGAGCGGGATCCGGGAATGGGATACGGGAACGGGATACGGGAGCGGGATACGGGAGCGGGATACGGGAGCGGGATACGGGAGCGGGATACGGGAGCGGGATACGGGAGCGGGATACGGGAATGGGATACGGGAACGGGATACGGGAACGGGATACAAGAACGGGAACGGGATACGGAATACGGAATACGAGATACGGACTACGAAATACGGGTTACGGGAACGGGATACGGAAACTGGATACGGGAGCTGATTAAGGGATACGGTAACGGTATACGGGATACATGTACTGGATACGGGAACGGGATACGGAAACTGGATACGGGAACAGGGAGCGGGATACGGGCACGGGATACGGGCACAGGATACGGGCACGAGATACGGGAACGGGATACTGGAACGGGATACGGGAACCGGATACGGGAACGGGATACGGGAACGGGATACGGGAACGGGATACGGGAACGGGATACGGGAACGGGATACGGTAACGGGATACGGGAACGGGATACGGGAACGGGATACGAGAACGGGATACGAGAACGGGATACGAGAACGGGATACGGGAACGGGATACGGGAACGGGATACAGGATACGGGAATGGGATACAGGATACGGGAACGGGATACAGTTACAGGATGCGGTAACGGGATACGGGAACGGGATACGGGAACGGGATACAGGAACGGGATACGGGAACGGGATACGGGAACGGGATACGGGAACGGGATACGGGAACGGGATACGGGAACGGGATACGGGAACGGGATACGGGAACGGGATACGGGAACGGGATACAGGATACGGGAACGGGATACAGTTACAGGATACGGGAACGGGATACGGGAACGGGATACGGGAACGGGATACGGGCACGAGTTACGGAAACGGGATACGGGATACGGGATACGGGAACTGCATACGGGAACGGCATACGGGAACGGCATACGGGAACGGGATAAGGGAACGAGATACGGGAACAGAACACGGGATACGGGAACGGGACACGGGAACGGGATACGGGATACGGGAACAGGATACGGGAACAGGATACGGGAACGGGATACGGGAACAGGATACGGTAACGGGATACGGGAACGGGATACGGGAACGGGATACGGGAACGGGATACGGGAACGGGATACGGTAACTGGACACGGGAACGAGATACGGGAACGGGATAAGGGAACGGGAACGAGATACGGGAACGTGATACGGGAACGGGAACGAGATACGGGAACGGGAACGGGATACGGGATACGGGATACGGGAACGGGATACGGGAACGGGATACGGGAACGAGATACGGGAGGGAACGGGATACAGAATACGAGATATTGACTACGGAATACTGAATACGGAATACGAGATACGGGAAACGGCTAGCAAATATAAATTAGCTGGCTATATAAATTGCGCATTGCGCAATACAGGCCCTCTAACGTTGCGAAATCATTGCGTCGAATAAAATAGCATCGCTTCAGTTTGCCCAAGACTGCCGCAGTCAAATTCATCAATGAGCGCATGACTATCAGACGTCGCACCTCCCTCCCGGGGAGATTTTGTTGAAGCCGGTTGACATATTTCAGGCATGTAAACCGCTAAAATGTTTTGGCAGAGACTGCGACACGGGAACGAGATACGGTAAGAAGATATGGGAACGAAATACGGCAACAAGATACGGAAACTGGGTACGAGAAAGGGATGCTGGAACGAGATACGGGAACAGGATACGGGAATGAGATGCGGTAACTAGATATGGTAAGGAGATATCGGAACGGTGTACTAGATACGGGAATAAGATACGTGAGCGGGATACGGGAGCGGGATACGGGATCGGGATACAGGAGCGGGATACGGGAACGTGATACAGGAACGTGATACGGGAATGTGATACTGGAATGGGATACCGAAACAAGAAACGGAAACGGGATACGGGAACGGGGGCTGGAGTGGGAGCGCGATACGGGAGACTGGAACGGGATACGGCAACGGGATACGGCAACGGGATACGGGAATGGGATACGGGAATGGGATACGGGAATGGGATACGGGAATGGGATACGGGAATGGGATACGGGAATGGGATACGGGAATGGGATACGGGAATGGGATACGGGAATGGAATACGGGAATGGGATACGGGAATGGGATACGGGAATGAGATACGGGAATGGGATACGGGAACAGGATGTGATACGGGAACGGGATACGGGAACGGAATACGGGAACGGAATACGGGAACGGAATACGGGAACGGAATACGGGAACGGAATACGGGAACGGGATACGAGAACAGGATCCGGGAACGGGATAGGGTAACAGTATACGGAAACGGGATACGGGAACGGGATACGGGAACGGGATACGGGATACGGGAATGGGATACGGAACGGTATACGGGAACGGGATACGGGAACTGGATACGGGAACCGGATATAGGAACGAAATACGGGAATGGTATACGGGAACGGGATACGGGAACGATATACGGGATACGGGAACGGGATACGGGAACTGGATACGGGAACGGGATACGAGAACGGGATACGAGAACGGGATACGGTAACGGGATACGGGAACGGGATACGGGAACGGGTTAGGGGAACGGGATACGGGAACGGGATACGGGAAGGGGATACGGGAACGGGATACGGGAACGGGATACGGGAACGGGATACGGGAACGGGATACGGGAACGGGATACGGGACACGGGAACTGGATACGGGAACTGGATACGGGAACGGGATACAGGAACGGGATACGGGAATGGGATACGTGAACGGGATACCGGAGCAAGATACCGGAACAGGATACCGGAACAGGATACCGGAACAGGATACCGGAACACGATACCGGAACGGGATATGGAAGGATACGGGATACGGGAACGAGATACGGGAACGAGATACGGGAACGAGATACGGGAACGAGATACAGGTACGAGATACAGGTACGGGATACAGGTACGGGATACGGGAACGAGATACGGGAACGGGATCGGGAACAGGATACGGGAACGGAATAAGGGAATGGGATACGCGAACGCGATACGAGAACGGGATACGCTAACGGAATATGCGAACGAGATACGGGAACGTGATACGGAATACGGGATACGGGATACGGGATACGGTAACGGAATACGGAATATGGAATACGGAATACGGCTGGCTATATAAATTAGCTGCCTATATAAATTGCGCATCGCGCAATAGAGGCCATCTAGGAACGAGAACGGGATACGGTAACGGGATACTTGATACGGGAACGGGATACGGGAACGGGATACGGGAACGGGATACGGGAACGGGATACGGGAACGGGATACGGAAACGGGATACGGGAACGGGATTCTGGAACGGGATACGGGAACGGGATACGGGAACGGGATACGGGAACGGGATACGGGAACGGGATACGGGAACGGGATACAGGAACGGGATACGGGAACAGGATACGAAAACGGGATACGGGAACGGAATACGGGAACGGGATAGGGATACGGGATACGGGATACGGGAAAAGGATACGGGAATGGGATACGGGAACGGGATACAGGATACGGGAACGGAACACGGGAACGGGATACGGAATATGGAATACGGAATACGGAATACAAGATACGAGATACGGAATACGAGATACGGAATACGGAATACGGAATACGAAAAACGGAATACGGAATACGGGATACGGGAAACGGCTAGTATATTTAAGGTAGCTGGCTATATAAATTGCGCATCGCGCAATACAGGCCCTCTAGTCTCTATATTATAAATCCCAAAAGATGACCCGCCGCCGCCGCCGCCGCCGCCGCCGGGGTGACGCCCTAAATCGGTTCCTGTGCAGCCGTCTGATGAGTTATGAGGGTGATTTTTTCAGGACTTTTGGGTCCCGTGATTCAACAGGTCGTATCAAGTTTTGGTGTTGATCCCACCCACGGTGCGGCGTGGGCACGTGCGCGCGTGCGCCATTCGTTTAACATGGGAAACGCGACATTGTGAAATCGCGAAAAACGGCCAAGTTTCGCGCGGTTTCCCGGCCGCTTGCTCGGCAACCGAGAGTTGCAGCGATATGCGAGCAACACTATGTGATAGATAATTGACTGGCCTTGCGTATAGAATGTCGTCCAGAGCGATGCGCGGGCCACGTGCAAAGTTGTGACCACTTTCATGATAAAATTGACATTCAGGATTTAAATTGGTGCTCGGAAACCGTTCGACGTAGAAGGCTGAACCGGGCACCATTTTGCAGGCGCAGCGACCGTCTTCAAATTATATGTGTTACTCCAAGCTGTGTGACTAATATTTTGGAGTTGAAGTTGAAATGCAATATTTTTGGACAATTTAATCCTTCACACCGCCGTAACACCCAAAACGAGTACAAACTTGACCGGCAAATTTACAAAGACGGATAGCGCCGTTCTTGCTGACCTATATCAACCCAAAATATTATGTAAATCGCTCATAGGTAACTTATGCTGAAGTCAAACGTAAACGATTACCGACGCTAACGTTGCGAAATAATTGCGTCGAATAAAATATCATCGTTTAAGTTTGCCCAAGACTGACACTGCCGCAGTCAAATTCATCAATGAGCGCATGACTAGCAGACGTCGCACCTCCCTCCCGGGGAGATTTTGTTGAAGCCGGTTGACATATTTCAGGCATGTAAACCGCTAAAATGTTTTGGCAGAGACTGCGACACGGGAACGAGATACGGTAAGAAGATATGGGAACGAAATACGGCAATAAGATACGGAAACTGGGTACGAGAAAGGGATGCTGGAACGAGATACGGGAACAGGATACGGGAATGAGATGCGGTAACTAGATATGGTAAGGAGATATCGGAACGGTGTACTATATACGGGAATAAGATACGTGAGCTGGATACGGGAGCGGGATATGGGATCGGGATACAGAAGCGGGATACGGGAACGTGATACAGGAACGTGATACGGGAACTTGATACTGTAATGGGATACCGAAACAAGAAACGGAAACGCGATACGGGAACGGGGGCTGGAGTGGGAGCGCGATACGGGAGACTGGAACGGGATACGGCAACGGGATACGGGAATGGGATACGGGCATGGGATACGGGAATGAGATACGGGAATGGGATACGGGAATGGGATACGGGAATGGGATACGGGAATGGGATACGGGAATGGGATACGGGAATGGGATACGGGAATGGGATACGGGAATGGGATACGGGAATGAGATACGGGAATGGGATACGGGAACAGGATGTGATACGGGAACAGGATACGGGAACGGAATACGGGAACGGAATACGGGAACGGAATACGGAAACGGGATACGAGAACGGGATCCGGGAACGGGATAGGGTAACAGTATACGGAAACGGGATACGGGGACGGGATACGGGAACTGTATACGGGAACGGGATACAGGATACGGGAATGAGATACGGGAATGAGATACGGAACGGTATACGGGAACGCAATACCGGAACAGGATACGGGAACAGGATAGGGAACGGGATACGGGAGCGGGATACGGGAGCGGGATACGGGAACGGGATACGGGAACGGGATACGGGAACGGGATACGGGAACGGGATACGGGAACGGGATACGGCAACGAGATACGGGAACGGGATACGGGAACGGGAAACGGGAATGGGATATAGGAACGAAATACGGAAACGGTATACGGGAACGGGATACGGGAACGGGATACGGGATACGGGAACGCGATACGGGAACGCGATACGGGAACGGGATACGGGAACGGGATACGGGAACGGGATACGGGAACGAAATACGGGATACGGGAACGGGATACGGGAACGGGATACGGGAACGGGATACGGGAACGGGATACGGGAACGGGATACGGGAACGGGATACGGGATGCAGGAACTGGATACGGGAACGGGATACAGGAACGGGATACGGGAATGGGATACGGGAATGGGATACGGGAACGGGATACCGGAGCAAGATACCGGAACAGGATACCGGAACAGGATACCGGAACAGGATACCGGAACACGATACCGGAACGGGATATGGCAGCGGGATACGGGATACGGGAACGAGATACGGGAACGAGATACATGTACGAGATACAGGTACGAGATACAGGTACGGGATACGGGAACGAGATACGGGAACGGGATCGGGAACAGGATACGGGAACGGAATACGGGAATGGGATACGCGAACGGGATACGAGAACGGGATACGCTAACGGAATATGCGAACGGGATACGGGAACGTGATACGGAATACTGGATACGGTAACGGAATACGGAATATGGAATACGGCTGGCTATACAAATTAGCTGCCTATATAAATTGCGCATCGCGCAATACAGGCCATCTAGGAACGGGAACGGGATACGGTAACGGGATACTTGATACGGGAACGGGATACGGGAAGGAGATACGGGAACGGGATACAGGAACGGGAACGGGATACGGGAACGGGATTCTGGAAAGGGATTATGGAACGGGATACGGGAACGAGATACGAAAACGGGATACGGGAACGGAATACGGGAACGGGATACGGGAACGGGATACGGGAACAGGATACGGGAACAGGATACGGGAACGGGATACGGGATACAGGATACGGGAACGGAATACGGGAACGGGATACGGAATATGGAATACGGAATACGGAATACAAGATACGAGATACGGAATACGAGATACGGAATACGAGATACGGAATACGGAATACGAAAAACGGAATACGGAATACGGGATACGGGAAACGGCTAGCATATTTAAAGTAGCTGGCTATATAAATTGCGCATCGCGCAATACAGGCCCTCTAGTCTATATTATAAATCCTAAAAGATGACCCGCCGCTGCCGCCGCCGCCGCCGCCGCCGGAGTGACGCCCTAAATCGGTTCCTGTGCAGTCGTCTGATGAGTTATGAGAGTTATTTTTTCAGGAATTTTGGGTTCCGTGATTCAACAGGTCGTATTAAATTTTCAGCTTAATAAGACCAAAGGTGCGGTGTCGGCGCGTGCGCGCGTGCGCCATTCGTTTAACATGGGGAACGCGACATTCGGAAATCGCGAAAAACGGGCAAGTTCCTCGCGGTTCCCCGGTCACTTGCTCGGCAACCAAGAGTCGCAGCGGTACGCGAGCAACACTATGTGATAGATAATCGATTGGCCTGGCGTATAAAATGTTGTTGAGAACAATGCGCGTGCCACGTGCAGAGTTGTGACCACTTTAATGATAAAATTGGCCTATTCAGAATTTAAATTGGTGCTCGGAAACTGTTCAACGTAGAACGCTGATCTGAGCACCAATTTGCAGGTGCAGTGACCCTCTTCAAATTATATTTGTTACTCAAAGCTGTGAGACTAATATTTTGGCGTTCAAGTTGAAATGCAATATTTTTGGACCATTTAATGCTTCACACCGCCGTAACACCCAAAATAAGGACAAACTTGACCGGAAAATTTACACAGACGGGTAGCGCCTTTCTTGCTGACCTATATCCACCCAAAATATTTTGTTAATCGCTCATAGGTAACTTATGCAGAAGTCAAACGTAAACGATTACCGAAGCTATGCGCCAGTCGGGCGCCGGCCGGCGGCCGGCGATAGCTCCCTCACGCAATAACGTAACGTCGGGCTCGTTGGCTTGCGTAGTCTGCCCCCGGCGATAGCTGCCGCCCGCAATAACGTAACGCCCGGCTCGCTCGTGGTAGGTACAGATATTATCGTGAGTCATTTATAATGCGTGTATATTATGTAATCCTACCACACACTGCGATCGTTTAATTTTGCCTAAGGCTGACACTGCTTCAGTCAAATTCATCCATGAGCGCATGACTAGCTGACGTCGCACCTCCTTCGCGAAGATATTTTGTGGAAGCCGGTTGACAGATTTCAGGCATTTAAACCGCTAGAATGTTTTGGCAGAGACTGCGATGCGGCAACGAGATACGGTAATAAGATATGGAACGAAATACGGCAACAAGATACGGAAACTGGGTACGAGAAAGGGATGCTGGAACTAGATACGGGAACAGGACACAGGAATGAGATACGGGAACTAGATATGGTAAGGAGATATCGGAACGGTGTACCGAGATACGGGAATGAAATGCGGGAGCGGGATACGGGAACGGGATACGGTAACTGGATACGGGATCTGATTAAAGTATCCCGGATACGCGAACGGTATACCGGATAGGATCAGAATACGGAAACGGGATACGGGAACGGGATATAAGATATCGCGTATATACGCGATATACGGGAACTGGATACGTAACGGGAAACCGGAAGGGGTTTCGGAAACTGGATACGGGAGCGGGATAAAGGATATGGGATCGGATACGTGAAGGTGATACGAGATACGGAAACGGGAAACGAGATACGGGATACTCCAACGGGATACGGGAACGGGATACGGGATACGGGAACGGGATACGGGATACAGGAACGGGATACGGGAACGGGATACTGGAACGGGATACGGGAACGGGATACGGGAACGGGATACGGGAACGGGATACGGGAACGGGATACGGGAACGGGATACGGGAACGGGATACGGGAACGGGATACGGGAACGGGATACGGGAACGGGATACGGGATACGGGAACGGGATACGGGAACGGGATACGGGAACGGGATACGGGAACGGGATACGGGAACGGGATACGGGAACGGGATACGGGAACGGGATACGGGAACGGGATACGGGAACGGGATACGGGAACGGGATACGGGAACGGGGTATGGGAACTGAATGCGAGAACAGGATACGGGAACAGTATACGGGATACGGGCACGGGATACAGAAACGGAAACATGTTACGGGAACGGGATACGGGAACGGGAACGGGATACGGGAACGGGATACGGGAACGGGATACGGGAACGGGATACGGGAACGGGATACGGGAACGAGATACGGGAACGGGATACGGGAACGGGATACGGGAACGGGATACGGGAACGGGATACGGGAACGGGATACGGGAACGGGATACGGGAACGGGATACGGGAACGGGATACGGGAATGGGATACGGGAACTGGATACGGGAAACGGGAACGGGATACGGGAACGGGAACGGGAACGGGATACATGAACGGGATACAGGAACGGGATACAGGAACGGGATACAGGAACGGGATACAGGAACGGATACGGGAACGGGATACGGGAATAGGATACGGCAACGGGATACGGGAACGGGATACAGGAACAGGATACAGGAACGGGATACAGGAACGGGATACGGAAATGGGATAAGGGATACGGGAACGGGATACGGAAAAGAGATACGGGAACGGGATACGGGAACGGGATACGAGAACTGGATACGGGAACGGAATACGGGAACGGGATACGGGAACAGAATACGGTAACAGTATACAGGAACGGGGAAACGGGATACGGTAACGGGATACGGTAACGGGATACGGTAACGGGATACGGTAACGGGATACGGTAACGGGATACGGTAACGGGATACGGTAACGGGATACGGTAACGGGATACGGTAACGGGATACGGTAACGGGATACGGTAACGGGATACGGTAACGGGATACGGTGACGGGATACGGTAACGGGATACGGTAACGGGATACGGTAACGGGATACGGTAACGGGATACGGTAACGGGATACGGTAACGGGATACGGTAACGGGATACGGTAACGGGATACGGTAACGGGATATGGTAACGGGATACGGTAACGGGATACGGTAACGGGATACTGTAACAGGACACGGGATACGGGATACGGGAACGGGTTGGGATACGTAATACGTAATACGTAATACGGAATACGGAATACAGAATACAGAATACGAGAAACGAGATACGGAATATGTAATACGGAATAATAAATACGGAATACTGAATACGGAATACGGAATACGGAATACTGAATACGGAATACGGAATACTGAATACGGAATACTGAATACGTTATACTGAATACGGAATACGGGACACTGGAAACGGATAGCATATATAAATAAGCTGGCTATATAAATTGCGCATCGCGCAATAAAGGCCATCTAGTCCCTATATTATAAATCCTAAAAGATGACCCGCCGCCGCCGGAGTGACGCCCTAAATCGGTTACTGTGCAGCCGTCTGATGAGTTATGAACGTGATTTTTTCAGCACTTTTGGGTCCCGTGATTCAACAGGTCGTATCAAGTTTTGGTGTTGATCCGACTGCCGGTGCGGCGTCGGCACGTGCGCGCGTGCGCCATTCGTTTAACATGGGAAACACGACATTGTGAAATCGCGAAAAATGGGCAAGTTCCGAGCGGTTTCCCGGCCGCTTGCTCGGCAACCGAAAGTCCCAGCGATATGCGAGCAACACTATGTGATAGATAATCGATTGGCCTTGCGTATAGGATGTCGTCCAGAGCGATGCGCGTGCCACGTGCAAAGTTGTAACCACTTTCATGATAAAATTGGCATATTCAGGATTTAAATTGGTGCTCGGAAACCGTTCGACGTAGAAGGCTGAACCGGGCACCATTTTGCAGGCGCAGCGACCGTCTTCAAATTATATGTGTGACTCAAAGCTGTGTGACTAATATTTTAGAGTTGAAGTTGAAATGCAATATTTTTGAACCATTTAATGCTTCACACAGCCGTAACACCCAAAACGAAGACAAACTTGACCGGCAAATTTACACAGACGGATAGCACCGTTCTTGCTGACCTATATCCACCCAAAATATTCTGTAAATCGCAGATAGGGAACTTATGCTGAAGTGAAACGTAAACGATTACCGACGCTAACGTTGCGAAATAATTGCGTCGAATAAAATAGCGTCGTTTAAGTTTGCCCAAGACTGACACTGCCGCAGTCAAATTCATCAATGAGCGCATGACTAGCAGACGTCGCACCTCCCTCCCGGGGAGATTTTGTTGAAGCCGGTTGACATATGTCAGGCATGTAAACCGCTACAATGTTTTGGCAGAGACTGCGGCACGGGAACGAGATACGGTAAGAAGATATGGGAACGAAAAACGGCAACAAGATACGGAAACTGGTTACGAGAAAGGGATGCTGGAACTAGATACGGGAACAGGACACGGGAATGAGATACGAGAACTAGATATGGTAAGGAGATATCGGAACGGTGTACGGGAATAAGATACGGGAGCGGGATACGGGAACGGGCCACGGGAACGGGATACGGGAACGGGATACGGGAACGGGATACGGGAACGGGATACGGGAACGGGATACGGGAACGGGATACGGGATACGTGATACGGGATACGGGAAAGAGTTACGGGATACTGGAACGGGATACGGAACGGGATACGGGAACGGGATACGGGATACGGGAACGGAATACGGGATACGGGAACGGGATACGGGAACGGGATACGGGAACGGGATACGGGATACGGGAACGGGATACGGGAACGGGATACGGGAACAGGATACGGGAACGGGATACGGGAACGGGATACCGGAACGGGATACGGAAACGGGATACGGGAACGGGATACGGTAACGGGATACGGTAACGGGATACGGTAACGGGATACGGCATTGGGATACGGGAACGGGGAAACGGGATACGGGAACGGGATACGTGAACGGGATACGAGAACGGGATACAGGACCGGGATACGGTAACGGGATACGGGAACGGGATACTGGAACGGGATACTGGAACGGGATACGGGAACGGGATACGGGAACGGGATACGGGAACGGGATACGGGAACGGGAACGGGAACGGGAACAAGATACGTAAAACGGGATACGGAATACGGAATACGAGATACGGAATACGGAATAATGAATACGGAATACGGGACACTAGAAACGGCTAGCATATATACATAAGCTGGCTATATAAATTGCGCATCGCGCAATAAAGGCCATCTAGTCTCTATATTATCTCTATATTATAAATCCTAAAAGATGACCCGCCGCCGCCGCCGCCGCCGCCGCCGGAGTGACGCCCTAAATCGGTTCCTGTGCAGTCGTCTGATGAGTTATGAGAGTTATTTTTTTAGGACTTTTGGGTCCCCTGATTCAACAGGTCGTATCAAGTTTTGGTGTCGATCAGACCGACGGTGCGGCGTCGGTACGTGCGCGCGTGCGCCATTCGTTTAACATGGGAAACGCGACATTGAGAAATCGCGAAAAACGGGCAAGTTTCGCGCGGTTCCCCGGCCGCTTGCTAGGCAACCGAGAGTCGCAGCGATATGCGAGCAACACTATGTGATAGATAATCGATTGGCCTTGCGTATAGAATGTCGTTCAGAGCGATTTACGTGCCACGTGCAAAGTTGTGACCACTTTTATGATACAATTGGCATATTCAGGATTTCAATTGGTGCTCGGAAACCGTTCGACGTAGAAGGCCGAACCGGGCACCATTTTGCAGGCGCAGCGACCGTCTTCAAATTATATGTGTTACTCAAAGCTGTGAGACTAATATTTAGGAGTTGAAGTTGAAATGCAATATTTTTTGGACAATTTAATCTTTCACACCGCCGTAACACCCAAAACGAGGACAAACTTGACCGGCAAATTTAGACAGACGGAGAGCGCCGTTCTTGCTGACCTATATCCACCCAAAATATTCTGTAAATCGCTCATAGGTAACTCATGCTGACGTCAAACGTAAACGATTACCGACGCTAACGTTGCGAAATAATTTCGTCGAATAAAATGGCATCGCTAAATTTTCCCAAGACTGACACTGCCGCAGTCAAATTCATCAATGAGCGCATGACTAGCTGACGTCGCACCTCCCACCCGGGGAGATTTTGTTGAAGCCGGTTGACATATTTCAGGCATGTAAACCGCTAAAATGTTTTGGCAGAGACTGCGACACGGGAACGAGATACGGTAAAAAGATATGGGAACGAAATACGGCAACAAGATACGGAAACTGTGTACGAAAAAGGGATGCTGGAACGAGATGCGGGAACAGGATACGGGAATTAGATACGGTAACTAGATATGGTAAGGAGATATCGGAACGGTGTACGAGATACGGGAATGAGATACGGGAGCGGGATTCGGGAGCAAGATACGGGAGCGGGATACGGGAGCGGGATACGGGAGGGGGATACGGGAGCGGGATACGGGAGCGGGATACGGGAGCGGGATACGGGAGCGGGATACGGGAATGGGATACGGGAACGGGATACGGGAACGGGATACAAGAACGGGAACGGGATACGGAATACGGAATAAAAGATACGGACTACGGAATACGGGTTACGGGAACGGGATACGGAAACTGGATACGGGAGCTGATTAAGGGATACGGTAACGGTATCCGGGATACATGTACTGGATACGGGAACGGGATACGGAAACTGGATACGGGAACAGGGAGCGGGATACAGGCACGGGATACGGGCACAGGATACGGGCACGAGATACGGGAACGGGATACTGGAACGGGATACGGGAACGGGATACGGGAACGGGATACGGGAACGGGATACGGGAACGGGATACGGGAACGGGATACGGGAACGGGATACGGGAACGGGATACGGGAACGGGATACGAGAACGGGATACGAGAACGGGATACGGGAACGGGATACGGGAACGGGATACGGGAGCGGGATACGGGAACGGGATACGGGAACGGTATACAGGATACGGGAATGGGATACAGGATACGGGAACGGGATACAGTTAAAGGATGCGGTAAAGGGATACGGGAACGGGATACGGGAACGGGATACGGGAACGGGATACGGGAACTGGCTACGGGAACGGGATACGGGAACGGGATACGGGAACGGGATACGGGAACGGGATACGGGAACGGGATACGGGAACGGGATACGGGAACGGGATACGGGAACGGGATACGGGAACGGGATACGGGAACGGGATACAGGATACGGGAACGGGATACAGTTACAGGATACGGGAACGGGATACGGGAACGGGATACGGGAACGGGATACGGGATACGGGAACGGGATACGGGCACGGGTTACGGAAACGGGATACGGGATACGGGAACGGGATACGGGAACGGCATACGGGAACGGCATACGGGAACGGGATACGGGAACGAGATACGGGAACGGAACACGGGATACGGGAACAGGATACGGGAACGGGATACGGGAACAGGATACGGTAACAGGATACGGGAACGGGATACGGGAACGGGATACGGTAACTGGACACGGGAACGAGATACGGGAACGGGATAAGGGAACGGGAACGAGATACGGGAACGTGATACGGGAACGGGAACGAGATACGGGAACGGGAACGGGATACGGGAACGGGATACGGGATACGGGAACGGGATACGGGAACGGGATACGGGAACGGGATACGGGAACGAGATACGGGAGGGAACGGGATACAAGAACGGGAACGGGATACGGAATACGAGATATTGACTACGGAATACGGAATACGGAATACTGAATACGGAATACGAGATACGGGAAACGGCTAGCAAATATAAATTAGCTGGCTATATAAATTGCGCATTGCGCAATACAGGCCCTCTAACGTAGCGAAATAATTGCGTCGAATAAAATAGCATCGCTTAAGTTTGCCCAAGACTGCCGCAGTCAAATTCATCAATGAGCGCATGACTATCAGACGTCGCACCTCCCTCCCGGGGAGATTTTGTTGAAGCCGGTTGACATATTTCAGGCATGTAAACCGCTAAAATGTTTTGTCAGAGACTGCGACACGGGAACGAGATACGGTAAGAAGATATGGGAACGAAATACGGCAACAAGATACGGAAACTGGGTACGAGAAAGGGATGCTGGAACGAGATACGGGAACAGGATACGGGAATGAGATGCGGTAACTAGATATGGTAAGGAGATATCGGAACGGTGTACTAGATACGGGAATAAGATACGTGAGCGGGATACGGGGGCGGGATACGGGATCGGGATACAGGAGCGGGATACGGGAACGTGATACAGGAACGTGATACGGGAATGTGATAATGGAATGGGATACCGAAACAAGAAACGGAAACGGGATACGAGAACGGGGTCTGGAGTGGGAGCGCGATACGGGAGACTGGAACGGGATACGGCAACGGGATACGGCAACGGGATACGGGAATGGGATACGAGAATGGGATACGGGAATGGGATACGGGAACGGGATACGGGAATGGGATACGGGAATGGGATACGGGAATGGGATACGGGAATGGGATACGGGAATGGGATACGGGAAAGGGATACGGGAATGGGATACGGGAATGGGATACGGGAATGGGATACGGGAATGGGATACGGGAATGAGATACGGGAATGGGATACGGGAACAGGATGTGATACGGGAACGGGATACGGGAACGGAATACGGGAACGGAATACGGGAACGGAATACGGGAACGGAATACGGGAACGGAATACGGGAACGGAATACGGGAACGGGATACGAGAACAGGATCCGGGAACGGCATAGGGTAACAGTATACGGAAACGGGATACGGGAACGGGATACGGGATACGGGAATGGGATAAGGAACGGTATACGGGAACGCAATACCGGAACAGGATACGGGAACAGGATACGGGAACGGGATCCGGGAACGGGATACGGGAACGGGATACGGGAACGGGATACGGGAACGGGATACGGGAACGGGATACGGGAACGGGATACGGGAACGGGATACGGGAACTGGATACGGGAACCGGATATAGGAACGAAATACGGGAATGGTATACGGGAACGGGATACGGAAACGATATACGGGATACGGGAACGGGATACGGGAACTGGATACGGGAACGGGATACGGGAACGGGATACGAGAACGGGATACGGTAACGGGATACGGGAACAGGATACGGGAACGGGTTAGGGGAATGGGATACGGGAACGGGATACGGGAAGGGGATACGGGAAGGGGATACGGGAACGGGATACGGGAACGGGATACGGGAACGGGATACGGGAACGGGATACGGGAACGGGATACGGGACACGGGAACTGGATACGGGAACTGGATACGGGAACGGGATACAGGAACGGGATACGGGAATGGGATACGTGAACGGGATACCGGAGCAAGATACCGGAACAGGATACCGGAACAGGATACCGGAACAGGATACCGGAACACGATACCGGAACGGGATATGGAAGCGGGATAAGGGATACGGGAACGAGATACGGGAACGAGATACGGGAACGAGATACGGGAACGAGATACAGGTACAAGATACAGGTACGGGATACAGGTACGGGATACGGGAACGAGATACGGGAACGGGATCGGGAACAGGATACGGGAACGGAATAAGGGAATGGGATACGCGAACGCGATACGAGAACGGGATACGCTAACGGAATATGCGAACGGGATACGGGAACGTGATACGGAATACGGGATACGGGATACGGGATACGGGATACGGGATACGGGATACGGGATACGGGATACGGGATACGGGATACGGGATACGGTAACGGAATACGGAATATGGAATACGGAATACGGCTGGCTATATAAATTAGCTGCCTATATAAATTGCGCATCGCGCAATACAGGCCATCTAGGAACGGGAACGGGATACGGTAACGGTATACTTGATACGGGAACGGGATACGGGAACGGGATACGGGAACGCGATACGGGAACGGGATACGGGAACGGGATACGGGAACGGGATACGGGAACGGGATACGGGAACGGGATACGGGAACGGGATACGGGAACGGGATACGGGAACGGGATACGGGAACGGGATACGGGAACGGGATACGGGAACGGGATACGGGAACGGGATACGGGAACGGGATACGGGAACGGGATACGGGAACGGGATTCTGGAACGGGATACGGGAACGGGATACGGGAACGGGATACGGGAACGGGATACGGGAACGGGATACGGGAACGGGATACGGGAACGGGATACGGGAACGGGATACAGGAACGGGATACGGGAACGGGATACGAAAACGGGATACGGGAACGGAATACGGGAACGGGATACGGGAACGGGATACGGGATACGGGAAAAGGATACGGGAATGGGATACGGGAACGGGATACGGGATACGGGATGCGGGAACGGAACACGGGAACGGGATAAGGAATATGGAATACGGAATACGGAATACGGAATACGGAATACGGAATACGGAATACAAGATACGAGATACGGAATACGAGATACGGAATACGGAATACGGAATACGGAATACGAAAAACGGAATACGGAATACGGGATACGGGAAACGGCTAGCATATTTAAGGTAGCTGGCTATATAAATTGCGCATCGCGCAATACAGGCCCTCTAGTCCCTATATTATAAATCCTAAAAGATGACCCGCCGCCGCCGGAGTGACGCCCTAAATCGGTTACTGTGCAGCCGTCTGATGAGTTATGAACGTGATTTTTCAGCACTTTTGGGTCCCGTGATTCAACAGGTCGTATCAAGTTTTGGTGTTGATCCGACTGCCGGTGCGGCGTCGGCACGTGCGCGCGTGCGCCATTCGTTTAACATGGGAAACACGACATTGTGAAATCGCGAAAAATGGGCAAGTTCCGAGCGGTTTCCCGGCCGCTTGCTCGGCAACCGAAAGTCCCAGCGATATGCGAGCAACACTATGTGATAGATAATCGATTGGCCTTGCGTATAGGATGTCGTCCAGAGCGATGCGCGTGCCACGTGCAAAGTTGTAACCACTTTCATGATAAAATTGGCATATTCAGGATTTAAAATGGTGCTCGGAAACCGTTCGACGTAGAAGGCTGAACCGGGCACCATTTTGCAGGCGCAGCGACCGTCTTCAAATTATATGTGTGACTCAAAGCTGTGTGACTAATATTTTAGAGTTGAAGTTGAAATGCAATATTTTTGGACCATTTAATGCTTCAAACCGCCGTAACACCCAAAACGAAGACAAACGTGACCGGCAAATTTACACAGACGGATAGCACCGTTCTTGCTGACCTATATCCACCCAAAATATTCTGTAAATCGCTGATAGGGAACTTATGCTGAAGTCAAACGTAAACGATTACCGACGCTAACGTTGCGAAATAATTGCGTCGAATAAAATAGCGTCGTTTAAGTTTGCCCAAGACTGACACTGCCGCAGTCAAATTCATCAATGAGCGCATGACTAGCAGACGTCGCACCTCCCTCCCGGGGAGATTTTGTTGAAGCCGGTTGACATATGTCAGGCATGTAAACCGCTACAATGTTTTGGCAGAGACTGCGGCACGGGAACGAGATACGGTAAGAAGATATGGGAACGAAATACGGCAACAAGATACGGAAACTGGTTACGAGAAAGGGATGCTGGAACTAGATACGGGAACAGGACACGGGAATGAGATACGAGAACTAGATATGGTAAGGAGATATCGGAACGGTGTACGGGAATAAGATACGGGAGCGGGATACGGGAACGGGCGACGGGAACGGGATACGGGAACGGGATACGGGAACGGGATACGGGAACGGGATACGGGAACGGGATACGGGAACGGGATACGGGAACGGGATACGGGAACGTGATACAGGAACGTGATACGGGAACGTGATACGGGAATGGGATACCGAAACAAGATACGGAAACGGGATACGAGAACGGGGACTGGAGTGGGAGCGCGATACGGGATACTGGAACGGGATACGGCAACGGGATACAGGAATGGGATACGGCAACGGGTACGGGAATGGAATACGGGAATGGGATACGGGAATGGGATACGGGAATGGGATACGAGAATGGGATACGGGAATGGGATACGGGAATGGGATACGGGAATGGGATACGGGAATGGGATACGGGAATGGGATACGGGAATAGGATACGGGAATGGGATACGGGAATGGGATACGGGAATGGGATACGGGAATGGGATACGGGAATGGGATACGGGAATGGGATACGGGAACATGATAGGGATACGGGAACGGGATACGGGAACGGGATACGGGAACATAATACGGGAACGGAATACGGGAACGGAATACGGGAACGGAATACGGGAACGGAATACGGGAACGGAATACGGGAACTGGATACGAGAACGAGATAGGGGAACGGGATACGGGAACGGGATGCGGGAACGGGATCCGGGAACCGGATACGGGAACGGGATACGGAATACGGGATACGGGATACGGGATACGGGATACGGGATACGGGAACGGGATACGGGAACGAGAACGGGATACTGGAACGGGATAATGGAACGGGATACGGGAACGGGATACGGGAACGGGATACGGGAACGGGATACGGGAACCGGATACGGGAACCAGATACGGGAACCGGATACGGGAACCGGATACGGGAACGGGATACGGGAACAGGATACGGGAACGGGATACGGGAAGGAGATACGGGAACGGGATACGGTAACGGGATACGGTAACGGGATACGGTAACGGGATACGGTAACGGGATACGGTAACGGGATACGGTAACGGGATACGGTAACGGGATACGGTAACGGGATACGGTAACGGGATACGGTAACGGGATACGGTAACGGGATACGGTAACGGGATACGGTAACGGGATACGGGAACGGGATACGGGAACGGGATACGGGAACGGGATACGGGAACAGGAAACGGGAACGGGAGACGGGAACGGGATACAAGAACGGGAACGGGATACGGAATACGACATACGGACTACGGAATACGGAATAAGGAATACCGAATACTGAATACGGAATACGAGATACGGGAAACGGCTAGCATATATAAATTAGCTGGCTATATATATATAAAAATAGTATACGGGAACGGGATACGGGAACGGGATACGGGAACGGGATACGGGAACGGGATACGGGAACGGGATACGGGAACGGGATACGGGAACGGGATACGGGAACGTGATACGGGAACGTGATACGGGAACGGGATACGGGAACGGGATACGGGAACGGGATCCGGGAACCGGATACGGGAACGGGATACGGGAACGGGATACAGGAACGTGATACGGGAACCTGATATGGGAATGGGACACGGAAACAAGATACGGAAACGGGATACGAGAACGGGATACGGGAACGGGGACTGGAGTGGGAACGCGATACGGGATACTGGAACGGGATACGGCAACGGGAATGGGATACGGGAATGGGATACGGGAATGGGATACGGGAATGGGATACGGGAATGGGATACGGGAATGGGATACGGGAATGATACGGGAATGGGATACGGGAATGGGATACGGGAATGGGATACGGGAATGGGATACGGGAATGGGATAGGGGAATGGGATACGGGAATGGGATACGAGAATGGGATACGAAAACATGATATTGGAGACGGGAACGGGATACGGGAACGGAATACGGGAACGGAATACGGGAACGCGATACGAGAACGGGATACGGGATACGGGAACGGGATACGGGAACGGGATACGGGAACGGCATAGGGTAACGGGATACATACGGAAACGGGATACGGGAACGGGATACAGGAACGAGATACGGGATACGGGAATGGGATACGGAACGGTATACGGGAACGCGATACGGGAACAGGATACGGGGACAGGATAGGGAACGGGATACGGGATACGGGAACGGGATACTGGAACGGGATACGGGAACGGGATACGGGAACTGGATACGGGAATTGGAGACGGGAACTGGATACGGGAATTGGAGACGGGAACGGGATACGCGAATGGCATACGCTAACGGAATATGCGAGCGGGATACGGGAACGTGATACGGAATACGGGATACGGGATACGAGATACGGGAGCGGGATACGGGAGCGGAATACGGGAGCGGGATACGGGAGCGGGATACGGGAGCGGGATACGGGAGCGGGATACGAAAGCGGAATAAGGGAACGGGATACGGGAATGGGTTACGGGATCGGGATACGGTAACGGGTTAAGGGAATGGGACATGGGAACGGCATATGGGAACGGGATACGAGAACGAGATACGGGATCGGGATACGGGAATGGGATACGGGAGTGGGATATGGGAATAGGATACGGGAATGGGATACGGGAATGGGATACGGGAACGGGCTACGGGATCGGGATACGGTAATGGGATACGGAAATAGGATACGGGAATGGGATACGTGAATGGGATACGGGAATGGGATACGGGAATGGAATACGGGAATGGGATACGGAAATGGGTTACGGAAATGGGATACGGGAATGGGATACGAGAATGGGACACGGGAATGGGATACGGAAATGGGATACGGGAATGGAATACGGGAATGGGATACGGAAATGGGATACGGAAATGGGATACGGAAATGGGATACGGGAATTGGATACGGGAATGGGATACGGGAATGGGATACGGGAACGGAATACGGGAACGGAATACGGGAACAGAATACGGGAACGGGATACGAGAACGGGATACGGGAACGGGATACGGGAACGGGATAGGGTAACAGGATACGGAAACGGGATACGGAAACGGGATACGGGAACGGGATACGGGAACGGGATACGGGAACGGGATACGGAACGGTATACGGGAACGCGATACGGGAAGAGGATACGGGAACAGGATAGGGAACGGGATACGGGAACGGGATACGGGAACGGGATACGGGAACGGGATACGGGAACGGGATACGGGAACGGGATACGGGAACGGGATACGGGATACGGGAATGGGATACGGAACGGTATACGGGAACGCGATACGGGAACAGGATACGGGAACGCGATAGGGGAACAGGATACGGGAACAGGATACGGGAACAGGATACGGAACGGGATACGGGAACGGGATACGGGAACGGGATACGGGAACGGGATATGGGAACGGGATACGGGAACGGGATACGGGAACGGGATACGGGAACTGGATACGGGATTGGGATACGGGAACGGGATACGGGAACGGGATACGGGAACGGGATACGGGAACGGGATACGGGAACGGGATACGAGAAAGGGATACAGTTGCATGATACGGGAACGGGATACGGGAACGGGATACGGGAACGGGATACGGGAACGGGATACGGGAACGGGATACGGCAACGGGATACGGGAACGAGATACGGGAACGGTATACGGGAATAGGATACGGGAATAGGATACCGGAACGGGATACGGGAACGGGATACGGGAACGGGATACGGGAACGGAATACGCGAACGGGATACGGGAACGGGATACGGGAACGGGATACGGGAACGGGATACGGGAACGGGATACGGGAACGGGATACGGGAACGGGATACGGGAACGAGAACGGGATACTGGAACGGGATAATGGAACGGGATACGGGAACGGGATACGGGAACGGGATACGGGAACAGGATACGGGAACGGGATACGGGAAGGAGATACGGGAACGGGATACGGTAACGGGATACGGTAACGGGATACGGTAACGGGATACGGTAACGGGATACGGTAACGGGATACGGTAACGGGATACGGGAACGGGATACGGGAACGGGATACGGGAACAGGAAACGGGAACGGGAGACGGGAACGGGAGACGGGAACGGGATACAAGAACGGGAACGGGATACGGAATACGACATACGGACTACGGAATACGGAATACGGAATAAGGAATACCGAATACTGAATACGGAATACGAGATACGGGAAACGGCTAGCATATATAAATTAGCTGGCTATATATATAAAAAAAATAGTATACGGGAACGGGATACGGGAACGGGATACGGGAACGGGATACGGGAACGGGATACGGGAACGGGATACGGGAACGTGATACGGGAACGGGATACGGGAACGGGATCCGGGAACGGGATACGGGAACGGGATACAGGAACGTGATACGGGAACCTGATATGGGAATGGGACACGGAAACAAGATACGGAAACGGGATACGAGAACGGGATACGGGAACGGGGACTGGAGTGGGAACGCGATACATGATACTGGAACGGGATACGGCAACGGGAATGGGATACGGGAATGGGATACGGGAATGGGATACGGGAATGGGATACGGGAATGAGATACGGGAATGGGATACGGGAATGGGATACGGGAATGGGATACGGGAATGGGATACGGGAATGGGATAGGGGAATGGGATACGGGCATGGGATACGAGAATGGGATACGAAAACATGATATTGGAGACGGGAACGGGATACGGGAACGGAATACGGGAACGGAATACGGGAACGCGATACGAGAACGGGATACGGGAACGGGATACGGGAACGGGATACGGGAACGGCATAGGGTAACGGGATACATACGGAAACGGGATACGGGAACGGGATACAGGAACGAGATACGGGATACGGGAATGGGATACGGAACGGTATACGGGAACGCAATACGGGAACAGGATAGGGAACGGGATACGGGATACGGGAACGGGATACTGGAACGGGATACGGGAACGGGATACGGGAACTGGATACGGGAATTGGAGACGGGAACTGGATACGGGAATTGGAGACGGGAACGGGATACGCGAATGGGATACGCTAACGGAATATGCGAGCGGGATACGGGAACGTGATACGGAATACGGGATACGAGATACGGGAGCGGGATACGGGAGCGGGATACGGGAGCGGGATACGGGAGCGGGATACGGGAGCGGGATACGGGAGCGGGATACGGGAGCGGGATACGGGAGCGGGATACGGGAGCGGGATACGAAAGCGGAATAAGGGAACGGGATACGGGAATGGGTTACGGGATCGGGATACGGTAACGGGTTACGGGAATGGGACATGGGAACGGCATATGGGAACGGGATACGAGAACGAGATACGGGATCGGGATACGGGAATGGGATACGGGAGTGGGATATGGGAATAGGATACGGGAATGGGATACGGGAATGGGATACGGGAACGGGTTACGGGATCGGGATACGGGAATGGGATACGGGAATGGGATACGGAAATGGGATACGGGAATGGGATACGTGAATGGGATACGGGAATGGGATACGGTAATGGGATACGGGAATGGAATACGGGAATGGGATACGGAAATGGGTTACGGGAATGGGATACGAGAATGGGATACGGGAATGGGATACGGGAATGAAATACGGGAATGGGATACGGAAATGGGATACGGAAATGGGATACGGAAATGGGATACGGAAATGGGATACGGAAATGGGATACGGGAATGGGATACGGGAATGTGATACGGTAATGGGATACGGGAACGGAATAAGGGAACGGAATACGGGAACAGAATACGGGAACGGGATACGAGAACGGGATACGGGAACGGGATACGGGAACGGGATAGGGTAACAGGATACGGAAACGGGATACGGAAACGGGATACGGAAACGGGATACGGAAACGGGATACTGGAACGGGAAACGGGAACTGGATACGGGAACGGGATACGGAAATGGGATACGGAACGGTATACGGGAACGCGATACGGGAAGAGGATACTGGAACAGGATAGGGAACGGGATACGGGAACGGGATAAGGGAACGGGATACGGGAACAGCATACGGGCACGGAATACGGGACAGGGTATGGGATAGGGGATACGTGATACAGAATACGGATACGGGATACAGGATACGGGATACGGGATACGGGAAACGGGATACGGGATACGGGATACGGGATACGGAATACGGGATGCGGGATGCGGGATGCGGGATGCCGGAACGGGATGCCGGAACGGGATGCCGGAACGGGATACGGGATACGGGAACGGGATATTAGCTGGCTATATAAATTGAAGGGTATATAAATTGCGCATCGCGCAATACAGGCCCTCTAGTAAATCCTAAAAGATGACCCGCCGCCGCCGCCGCCGGAGTGACGCCCTAAATCGGTTCCTGTGCAGTCGTCTGATAAGTTATGAGAGTGATTTTTCAGGACTTAAGGGAACCGTGATTCAACAGGTCTTATTAAATTTTCAGCTTAAAAAGACCGAAGGTGCGGCGTCGGCGCGTGCGCGCGTGTGCCATTCGTTTAACATGGGAAAGGAGTCATTCGGAAATCGCGAAAAACGGTCAAGTTCCTCGCGGTTCCCCGGACGCTTTCTCGGCAACCGAGAGTCGCAGCGGTATGCGAGCAACACTATGTGATAGATAATCGATTGGCCTTGCGTATAGGATGTCGTCCATAGCGATGCGCGTGCCACGTGCAATGTTGTGACCACTTTCATGATACAATTGGCATATTCAGGGTTTAAATTGGTGCTCGGAAACCGTTCGACGTAGAAGGTTGAACCGGGCACCATTTTGCAGGCGCAGTGACCGTCTTCAAATTATATGTGTTACTCAAAGCTGTGTGACTAATATTTTGGAGTTGAAGTTGAAATGCAAATATTTTTGGACAATTGAATCCTTCACACCGCCGTAACACCCAAAACGAGGACAAACTTGACCGCCAAATTTACACAGACGGATAGCGCCGTTCTTGCTGACAAATATCCATCCAAAATATTTAGTAAATCGCTCATAGGTAACTTATGCTGAAGTCAAACGTAAACGATTACCGACGCTAACGTTGCGAAATAATTGCGTCGAATAAAATAGCATCGTTTAAGTTTACCCAAGACTGACACTGCCGCAGTCAAATTCATCAATGAGCGCATGACCAGCAGACGTCGCACCTCCCTCCCAGGGAGATTTTGTTGAAGCCGGTTGACGTATTTCAGGCATGTAAACCGCTAAAATGTTTTGGCAGAGACTGCGACACGGGAACGAGATACGGCAAGAAGATATGGGAACGAAATACGGCAACAAGATACGGAAACTGGGTACGAGAAAGGGATGCTGGAACGAGATACGGGAACAGGATACGGGAATGAGATGCGGTAACTAGATATGGTAAGGAGATATCGGAACGGTGTACTAGATACGGTAATAAGATAGGGGAGCGGGATACGGGAGCGGGATACGGGAACGGGATACGGGAACGGGATCCGGGAACGGGATACGGGAACGGGATACGGGAACGGGATACGGGAACGGGATACGGGAACGGGATACGGGAACGGGATACGGGAACGGGATACGGGAACGGGATACGGGAACGGGATACGGGATACGGGAACGGGATACGGGAACGGGATACGGGAACGGGATACGGGAACGGGATACGGGAACGGGATACGGGAACGTGATATAGGAACGTGATACGAGAACGTGATACGAGAACGTGATACGAGAACGTGATAGGAGAACGTGATACGGGAATGGGATACGAAAACAAGATACGAAAACAAGATACGGAAACGGGATACGGGAATGGGGACTGGAGTGGGAGCGCGATACGAGATACTGGAACGGGATACGGCAACGGGATACGGGAATGGGATACGGGAATGGGATACGGGAATGGGATACGGGAATGGGATACGGGAATAGGATATGAGAATGGGATACGGGAACAGGATATGGGATACGGGATACGGGAACGGAATACGGGAACGGAATACGGGAACGGAATACGGGAACGGAATACGGGAACGGAATACGGGAACGGAATACGGGAACGGAATACGGGAACGGAATACGGAATTGGATACGAGAACGGGATACGGGAACGGGATAGGGTAACGGGATACGGAAACGGGATACGGGAACGGGATACGGGAACGGGATACGGGAACGGGAACGGGAACGGGATACGGGAACGGGATAAGGGATAAGGGATACGGGATAAGGGATACGGGAACGGGATACGGGAACAGGACACGGGAACGGGATACGGGAACGGGATACGGGAACGGGATACGGGAACGGGATACGGGAACGGGATACGGGAACGGGATACGGGCACGGGATACGGGAAGGAAATACGGGAACGGGATACGCGAACGGGATAGGGGAACGGAATTCTGGAACGGGATGCGGGAACGGGATACCGGAACGGGATACGGGAACGGGATACGGGAGCGGGATACGGGAACGGGATACAAGAACGGGATACAGGAACGGGGAAACGGGATACTGGAACGGGATACGGGAACGAGATACGGGAACAGGATAGGGGATACGGGAACGGGATACGTAATACGTAATACAGAATACGGAATACGAGATACGGAATACGGAGTACGGAATAATGAATACGGAATACTGAATACGGAATACGAGACACTGGAAACGGCTAGCATATATAAATAAGCTGGCTATATAAATTGCGCATCGCGCAATAAAGGCCATCTAGTCTCTCTCTATCTCTCTCTATCTCTCTCTATATTATAAATCCTAAAAGATGACCCGCCGCCGCCGCCGGAGTGACGCCCTAAATCGGTTCCTGTGCAGTCGTCTGATGAGTTATGAACGTGATTTTTTCAGAACTTTTGGGTCCCGTGATTCAACAGGTCGTATCAAGTTTTGGTGTCGATCCGACCGACGGTGCGGCGTCGGCACGTGCGCGCGTCCTCCATTCGTTTAACATGGGTAACCCGACATAGTGAAATCGCGAAAAACGGGCAAGTTTCGCGCGGTTCCCCGGCCGCTTGCTCGGCAACCGAGAGTCGCAGCGATATGCGAGCAACACTATGTGATAAATAATCCATTGGCCTTGCGTATAGGATGTCGTCCAGAGCGATGCGCGTGCCACGTGCAAAGTTGTGACCACTTCCATGATAAAATTGGCATATTCAGGATTTAAATTGGTGCTCGGAAACCGTTCGACGTAGAACGCTGATCCGGGCACCATTTTGCAGGCGCAAGTACCGTCTTCAAATTATATGAGTTACTCAAAGCGGTGTGACTAATATTTTGGCGTTGAAGTTGAAATGCAATATTTTTGGACAATTTAATCCTTCACACCGCCGTAACACCCAAAACGAGGACAAACTTGACCGGTAAATTTACACAGACGGATAGCGCCGTTCTTGCTGACCTATATCCACCCAAAATATTATGTAAATCGCTCATAGGTAACTTATGCTGAAGTCAAACGTAAACGATTACCGACGCTAACGTTGCGAAATAATTTCGTCGAATAAAATAGCATCGTTTAAGTTTGCCCAAGACTGACACTGCTGCAGTCAAATTCATCAATGAGCGCATGACTAGCTGACGTCGCACCTCCCTCCAGGGGAGATTTTGTTGAAGCCGGATGACATATTTCAGGCATGTAAACCGCTAAAATGTTTTGGCAGAGACTGCGACACGTGAACGACATACGGTAGGAAGATATGGGAACGAAATACGGCAACAAGATACGGAAACTAGGTACGAGAAAGGGATGCTGGAACGAGATACGGGAACAGGATACGGGAATGAGATGTGGTAACTAGATATGGTAAGGAGATATCGGAACGGTGTACTAGATACGGGAATAAGATACGGGAGCGGGATACGGGAATAAGATACGGAAGCGGGATACGGGAGCGGGATACGGGAACGGGAAACGGGAACGGGATCCGGGAACGGGATCGGGATACGGGAACGGGATACGGGAACGTGATATAGGAACGTGATACGAGAACGTGATACGGGAATGGGATACGAAAACAAGATACGGAAACGGGATACGGGAACGGGGACTGGAGTGGGAGCGCGATACGAGATACTGGAACGAGATACTGCAACGGGATACGGGAATGGGATACGGGAATGGGATACGGTAATGGGATATTGGAATGGGATACGGGAACAGGATATGGGATACGGGATACGGGAACGGAATACGGGAACGGAATACGGAATTGGATACGAGAACGGGATACGGGAACGGGATAGGGTAACGGGATACGGAAACGGGATACGGGAACAGGATACGGGAACTGGATACGGGAACTGGATACGGAATACGGGAATGGGATACGGAACGGTATACGGGAACAGGATAGGCAACGGGATACGGGAGCGGGATACGGGAACTGGATACGGGAACGGGATACGGGAACGGGATACGGGAACGGGATACGGGAACGGGATACGGGAACGGGATACGGGAACGGGATAAAGGAACGGGATATGGGTACGGGATATGGGAATGGGATATGGGAACGGGATAAGGAATACGGGATACGGGAACAGGATACGGGATACGGGATACGGGAACGGGTTAGGGGAACTGGATACGGGAACGGGATACGGGAACGGGATGCGGGAACGGTATACGGGAACTGGATACGGAAGCTGAGTAAGGTATACGGGATACGGGAACGGGATACGGGATCATAATACGGGAACGGGATACGGGAACGGGATACGGGAACGGGATACGGGAACGGGATACGGGAACGGGATACGGGAACGGGATACGAGCACGGGATACAATATACGGGAACTGGATACGGAACGGGATACGAGAACGGATAACAGGAAGGGGATTTGGAAACTGGATACGGGAGCGGGATAAAGGATACGGGATCGGATACGTGAACGGGATACGGGATACGGAAATGGGAAACGAGATACGGGAACGGGATACGGGAACGTGATACGAGAACGGGATACGGAAACGAGATACGGAAACGGGATACGGGAACGGGAAAAAGAACTGGAGAGGGAGCGGGATACGGGATACGAGATACCGGATACGGGATACCGGATACTGGAACGGGATACAGGAACGGGATACGGGAACGGGATACGGGAATGGGATACGGGAACGGGATAGGTCACGTTATACGGGAACGAGATACGGGAACGAGATACGAGAACGGGATAGGGTAACAGGATACGGAAACGGGATACGGGTACGGGATACGGGAACGAGAACGAGAACGGGATATGGGAACGGGATACGGGGACGGGATGCGGAAAGGGGATATGGGAACGGGATACGGGATACGGGAATGAGATACGGAAACGAGATACGGAAACGGGATACGTGAACGGGATACGTGAACTGGACACGGGAACGGGATACAGGAACGGGATACGGGAATGGGGTACGTGTACGGGATACGGAAACAGGATACAAGAACGGGACACGGGAACGGGATACGGGAACGGGATACGGGAATGGGATACGGGAACGGGATACGGGAATGGGATACGGGAACGGGAAACGGGAACGGGAAACGGAAACGAGATACGGAAACGGGATACGGAAACGGGATACCGGAACAGGATACCGGAACGGGATACGGGAATGAGATACTGAAACGGGATACGGGAACGGGATACCGGAACAGGATACCGGAACAGAATAACGGAACGGGATACGAGAACGGGATACGGGATACGGGAACGAGATACGGGAACGAGATACAGGTACGGGATACGGAACGGGATACGGAACGGGATACGGAACGGGATACGGAACGGGATACGGAACGGGATACGGGAACGGTATACGGGAACGGTATACGGGAACGGGATACGGGAACGGGATACGGGAACAGGATACGGGAACAGTATACGGGAACGGGATACGGGATACGGGAACGGGATACTGAATACGGAATACGATATACGGAATACGGAATACGGGAAACGACTAGCATATATAAATTAGCTGGCTATATAAATTGCGCATCGCGCAATACAGGCCCTCTAGTATATCCTAAAAGATGACCCGCCGCCGCCGGAGTGACGCCCTAAATCGGTTCCTGTGCAGCCGTCTGATGAGTTATGAGGGTGATTTTTTTCAGGCTTTTGGGTCCCGTGATTCAACAGGTCATATCAAGTTTTGGTGTCGATCCGACCGACGGTGCGGCGTCGGCACGTGCGCTCGTGCGCCATTCGTTTAACATGGGAAACGCGACATTGTGAAATCGCGAAAAACGGGCAAGTTTCGCCCTGTTCCCCGGCCGCTTGCTCGGCAACCGAAAATCGCAGCGATATGCGAGCAACACTATGTGATAGATTATCGATTGGCCTTGCGTATAGGATATCGTCCAAAGCGATGCGCGTGCCACGTGCAAAGTTGTGACCACTTTCATGATAAAATTGGCATATTCAGGATTTTAATTGGTGCTCGGAAACCGTTCGACGTAGAAGGCTGAACCGGGCACCATTTTGCAGGCGCAGCGACCGTTTTCAAATTATATGTTTTACTCAAAGCTGTGTGACTAATATTTTGGAGTTGAATTTGAAATGCAATATTTTTGGACAATTGAATCCTTCACACCGCCGTAACCCCCAAAACGAGGATAAACCTGTCCGGCAAATTTACACAGACGGATAGCGCCGTTCTTGCTGACCTATATCCACCCAAAATATTATGTAAATCGCTCATAGGTAACTTATGCTGAAGTCAAATGTAAACGATTACCGACGCTAACCTTGCGAAATAATTGCGTCGAATAAAATAGCATCGTTTAAAGGAAATAGTTCACCGGAAATTTTTCAAAACACGATTTTATTATATTTTTTAATACAGTTTCTTTTTTTCTTTTCAAAAATGGTCCTACATCGCGCCAATTCAGGACAAAAGGTCGTAAATTATTAATGTTATGGTGTGCGTTATTGGTCTGCGCATGCGCCCTGGTAGTGCTGGCACTCTCAGACGGTACGGTATATCATATATGCGCCGCATTCCTTCGCCAAAAAGTCAAATATCTTCGGCTGGAGTCTTTTCAGCCAAGAAAAGTTGCAGATAAGGATTTCTCAACACGGGCTACAAAACTGCTATTTCAGTTCAAAATCCCATGTTGAAGGTGAACTATTTCCTTTAAGTTTGCCCAAGACTGACACTGCCGCAGTCAAATTCATCAATGAGCGCATGACTAGCAGACGTCGCACTTCCCTCCCGGGGAGATTTGTTGAAGCCGGTTGACATATTTCAGGCATGTAAACCGCTAAAATGTTTTGGCAGAGACTGCGACACGGGAACGAGATACGGTAAAAGAGTATTTATGTGACAAATGTAGAACAAGTGATTGGAAGGCCTTATTTTAATCTAAAAATTCATATTTTGAAACTTATTTTAAGCTAAAAAACGAATAATTACCTGAAGTTTCGCGTTTATTGCTTAGTCAATGGGCAAAATACAGGATAGATATGATTTCGGCGACATAATACATGTATCAAAAAGTCATCCAAAATTATTACACAATTTTACAGAAACATCTATCATGAAGAATCTCATATACTTGCAATCGATCGATAGCGTTTTTTCTTAAGTTTCCGTATAGCTTTGGTTTTCCTCCTTTATTCGTTCAGCTATGCTGTTGTGTATCTTAAAAAATCCTGGTGATACATTAGTCACCTTCTCCGTCTGGATGTATGCGGCTTCAACTAACCATCGTTGTATTTTTGTTAAGTTAGTGTGCAATGCTTCTTGGGCTTCGCTCCATTTAGGTAGGTGTCCTTGATCGGCATGAAGCACAATGGCTTTTGTTGTCCTGTGATTGCGTAAGTCGTTTTTGTGTTCTTGAACGCGTGTTTTTAGTCCCCTCCCTGTTTCACCGTAATATGACTTATCACATTTGCCACATGGAATTTTGTATACAATGCTATCTGGGTTTTGTTTTTTTGTTTTTGTTTTTCTTTCGTACTACTTGTCCAATCTTCTTTCCCGAGGTTGTGACAATATTGATCTCTGGCGCCATCAGCTTTACAATGTTGTCTGCTTGTGGGCTGTTAGGCACGACCAAGATAGTTTGTTTCCCTGATTGAAAAGAAGGCTCAGAAAATAAAAGACAGGGCAGACAGACTGAAACAATCAGGGAAACAAACTATCTTGGTCGTGCCTAACAGCCCACAAGCAGACAACATTGTAAAGCTGATGGCGCCAGAGATCAATATTGTCACAACCTCGGGAAAGAAGATTGGACAAGTAGTACGAAAGAAAAACAAAAACAAAAAAACAAAACCCAGATAGCATTGTATACAAAATTCCATGTGGCAAATGTGATAAGTCATATTACGGTGAAACAGGGAGGGGACTAAAAACACGCGTTCAAGAACACAAAAACGACTTACGCAATCACAGGACAAAAAAAGCCATTGTGCTTCATGCCGATCAAGAAATTCACCTACCTAAATGGAGCGAAGCCCAAGAAGCATTGCACACTAACTTAACAAAAATACAACGATGGTTAGTTGAAGCCGCATACATCCAGACGGAGAAGGTGACTAATGTATCACCAGGATTTTTTAAGATACACAACAGCATAGCTGAACGAATAAAGGAGGAAAACCAAAGCTATACGGAAACTTAAGAAAAAACGCTATCGATCGATTGCAAGTATATGAGATTCTTCATGATAGATGTTTCTGTAAAATTGTGTAATAATTTTGGATGACTTTTTGATACATGTATTATGTCGCCGAAATCATATCTATCCTGTATTTTGCCCATTGACTAAGCAATAAACGCGAAACTTCAGGTAATTATTCGTTTTTTAGCTTAAAATAAGTTTCAAAATATGAATTTTTAGATTAAAATAAGGCCTTCCAATCACTTGTTCTACATTTGTCACATAAATACTCTTTTACCGTATCTCGTTCCCGTGTCGCAGTCTCTGCCAAAACATTTTAGCGGTTTACATGCCTGAAATATGTCAACCGGCTTCAACAAATCTCCCCGGGAGGGAAGTGCGACGTCTGCTAGTCATGCGCTCATTGATGAATTTGACTGCGGCAGTGTCAGTCTTGGGCAAACTTAAAGGAAATAGTTCACCTTCAACATGGGATTTTGAACTGAAATAGCAGTTTTGTAGCCCGTGTTGAGAAATCCTTATCTGCAACTTTTCTTGGCTGAAAAGACTCCAGCCGAAGATATTTGACTTTTTGGCGAAGGAATGCGGCGCATATATGATATACCGTACCGTCTGAGAGTGCCAGCACTACCAGGGCGCATGCGCAGACCAATAACGCACACCATAACATTAATAATTTACGACTTTTTGTCCTGAATTGGCGCGATGTAGGACCATTTTGGAAAAGAAAAAAAGAAACTGTATTAAAAAAATATAATAAAATCGTGTTCTGAAAAATTTCCGGGGAACCTTTAAACGATGCTATTTTATTCGACGCAATTATTTCGCAAGGTTAGCGTCGGTAATCGTTTACATTTGACTTCAGCATAAGTTACCTATGAGCGATTTACATAATATTTTGGGTGGTGGATATAGGTCAACAAGAACGGCGCTATCCGTCTGTGTAAATTTGCCGGACAAGTTTGTCCTCGTTTTGGGGGTTACGGCGGTGTGAAGGATTCAATTGTCCAAAAATATTGCATTTCAAATTCAACTCCAAAATATTAGTCACACAGCTTTGAGTAAAACATATAATTTGAAAACGGTCGCTGCGCCTGCAAAATGGTGCCCGGTTCAGCCTTCTACGTCGAACGGTTTCCGAGCACCAATTTAAATCCTGAATATGCCAATTTTATCATGAAAGTGGTCACAACTTTGCACGTGGCACGCGCATCGCTCAAGACGACATCCTATACGCAAGGTCAATCGATAATCTATCACATAGTGTTGCTCGCATATCGCTGCGATTTTCGGTTGCCGAGCAAGCGGCCGGGGAACAGGGCGAAACTTGCCCGTTTTTCGCGATTTCACAATGTCGCGTTTCCCATGATAAACGAATGGCGCACGAGCGCACGTGCCGACGCCGCACCGTCGGTCGGATCGACACCAAAACTTGATATGACCTGTTGAATCACGGGACCCAAAAGCCTGAAAAAAAATCACCCTCATAACTCATCAGACGGTTGCACAGGAACCGATTTAGGGCGTCACTCCGGCGGCGGCGGGTCATCTTTTAGGATATACTAGAGGGCCTGTATTGCGCGATGCGCAATTTATATAGCCAGCTAATTTATATATGCTAGTCGTTTCCCATATTCCGTATTCCGTATATCGTATTCCGTATTCAGTATCCCGTTCCCGTATCCCGTTCCCGTATCCCGTTCCCGTATACTGTTCCCGTATCCTGTTCCCGTATCCCGTTCCCGTATACCGTTCCCGTATACCGTTCCCGTATACCGTTCCCGTATCCCGTTCCGTATCCCGTTCCGTATCCCGTACCTGTATCTCGTTCCCGTAGCTCGTTCTCGTATCCCGTATCCCGTTCTCGTGTCCCGTTCCGTTATTCTGTTCCGGTATCCTGTTCCGGTATCCCGTTCCCGTATCCCGTTTCAGTATCTCATTCCCGTATCCCGTTCCGGTATCCTGTTCCGGTATCCCGTTTCCGTATCTCGTTTCCGTTTCCCGTTCCCGTTCCCGTATCCCGTTCCAGTATCCCGTTCCCGTATCCCGTTCCCGTATCCCGTTCCCGTATCCCGTTCCCGTGTCCCGTTCTTGTATCCTGTTTCCGTATCCCGTACACGTACCCCATTCCCGTATCCCGTTCCTGTATCCCGTTCCCGTGTCCAGTTCACGTATCCCGTTCACGTATCCCGTTTCCGTATCTCGTTTCCGTATCTCATTCCCGTATCCCGTTCCCATATCCCCTTTCCGCATCCCGTCCCCGTATCCCGTTCCCATATCCCGTTCTCGTATCCCGTACCCGTATCCAGTTTCCGTATCCTGTTACCCTATCCCGTTCTCGTATCTCGTTCCCGTATAACGTGCCCTATCCCGTTCCCGTATCCCATTCCCGTATCCCGTTCCCGTATCACGTTCCCGTATCCCGTTCCTGTATCCCGTTCCAGTATCCGGTATCCCGTATCCGGTATCTCGTATCCCGTATCCCGCTCCCTCTCCAGTTCTTTTTCCCGTTCCCGTATCCCGTTTCCGTATCTCGTTTCCGTATCCCGTTCTCGTATCACGTTCCCGTATCCCGTTCCCGTATCTCGTTTCCCATTTCCGTATCCCGTATCCCGTTCACGTATCCGATCCCGTATCCTTTATCCCGCTCCCGTATCCAGTTTCCAAATCCCCTTCCTGTTTCCCGTTCTCGTATCCCGTTCCGTATCCAGTTCCCGTATATTGTATCCCGTGCTCGTATCCCGTTCCCGTATATTGTATCCCGTGCTCGTATCCCGTTCCCGTATCCCGTTCCCGTATCCCGTTCCCGTATCCCGTTCCCGTATCCCGTTCCCGTTCCCGTATCCCGTTCCCGTATTATGATCCCGTATCCCGTTCCCGTATCCCGTATACCTTAATCAGCTTCCGTATCCAGTTCCCGAATACCGTTCCCGCATCCCGTTCCCGTATCCCGTTCCCGTATCCCGTTCCCGTATCCCGTTCCCGTATCCCGTTCCCGTATCCCGTTCCCCTAACCCGTTCCCGTATCCCGTTCCCGTATCCTGTTCCCGTATTCCTTATCCCGTTCCCGTATCCCATTCCCGTATCCCGTACCCATATCCCATTTCCGTATCCCGTTCCTTTGTCCCGTTCCCGTATCCCGTTCCCGTATCCCGTTCCCGTATCCAGTTCCCGTATCCCGTATCCAGTTCCCGTATCCCGCTCCCGTATCCCGTTGCCTATCCTGTTCCCGTATACCGTTCCGTATCCCATTGCCGTATTCCGTATCCAGTTTCCGTATCCAGTTCCCGTATCCAGTTCCCGTATCCTGTTCCCGTATCCCGTTCCCGTATCCCGTTCTCGTATCCAATTCCGTATTCCGTTCCCGTATTCCGTTCCCGTATCCCGTATCCCATATCCTGTTCCCGTATCCCATTCCAATATCCCATTCCCGTATCCCATTCCCGTTCCCGTTGCAGTATCCCGTTCCCGTATCCCGTATCCCGTTCCCGTATACTGTTCCCGTATCCTGTTCACGTATCCCGTTCCCGTTTACCGTTCCCGTATCCCGTTCCGTATCCCGTACCTGTATCTCGTTCCCGTATCTCGTTCCCGTATCCCGTATCCCGTTCTCGTATCCCGTTCCGTTATTCTGTTCCGGTATCCCGTTCCCGTATCCCGTTTCAGTATCTCATTCCCGTATCCCGTTCCGGTATCCTGTTCCGGTATCCCGTTTCCGTATCCCGTTTCCGTATCTCGTTTTCGTTTCCCGTTCTCGTATCCCATTCCCGTATCCCGTTCCCGTGTGCCGTTCTTGTATCCTGTTTCCGTATCCCGTACACGTACCCCATTCTCGTTCCTGTATCCCGTTCCCGTGTCCAGTTCACGTATCCCGTTTCCGTATCTCATTCCCGTATCCCGTTCCCATATCCCCTTTCCGCATCCCGTCCCCATATCCCGTTCTCGTTCCCGTATCCAGTTTCCGTATCCTGTTACCCTATCCCGTTCTCGTATCTCGTTCCCATATCCCGTATAACGTGCCCTATCCCATTCCCCATTTCCGTATCCCGTTCCCGTATCCCGTTCCTGTATCCCGTTCCAGTATCCGGTATCCCTTATCCGGTATCCCGTATCCCGTATCCCGCTCCCTCTCCAGTTCCTTTTCCCGTTCCCGTATCCCGTTTCCGTATCTCGTTTCCATATCCCGTTCTCGTATCACGTTCCCGTATCCCGTTCCCGTATCTCGTTTCCCGTTTCCGTATCCCGTTCACGTATCCGATCCCGTATCCTTTATCCCGCTCCCGTATCGTTTCCAAATCCCTTTCCTGTTTCCCGTTCCGTATCCAGTTCCCGTATATTGTATCCCGTGCTCGTATCCCGTATCCCGTTCCCGTATTATGATCCCGTATCCCGTTCCCGTATCCCGTATACCTTAATCAGCTTCCGTATCCAGTTCCCGTATACCGTTCCCGCATCCCGTTCCCCTAACCCGTTCCCGTATCCCGTTCCCGTTCCCGTATCCTGTCCCCGTATCCCGTATTCCTTATCCTGTTCCCGTATCCCATTCCAATATCCCATTCCCGTATCCCATTCCCGTATCCCGTTGCAGTATCCCGTTCCCGTATCCCGTATCCCGTTCCCGTATACTGTTCCCGTATCCTGTTCACGTATCCCGTTCCCGTTTACCGTTCCCGTATCCCGTTCCGTATCCCGTACCTGTATCTCGTTCCCGTATCCCGTATCCCGTTCTCGTATCCCGTTCCGTTATTCTGTTCCGGTATCCTGTTCCGGTATCCCGTTCCCGTATCCCGTTTCAGTATCTCATTCCCGTATCCCGTTCCGGTATCCTGTTCCGGTATCCCGTTTCCGTATCCCGTTTCCGTATCTCGTTTTCCGTTCCCGTATCCCGTTCCCGTGTGCCGTTCTTGTATCCTGTTTCCGTATCCCGTACACGTACCCCAATCCCGTATCCCGTTCCTGTATCCCGTTCCCGTGTCCAGTTCACGTATCCCGTTTCCGTATCTCATTCCCGTATCCCGTACCCATATCCCCTTTCCGCATCCCGTCCCCATATCCCGTTCTCGTTCCCGTATCCCGTACCCGTATCCAGTTTCCGTATCCTGTTACCCTATCCCGTTCTCGTATCTCGTTCCCGTATCCCGTATAACGTGCCCTATCCCGTTCCCGTATCCCATTCCCGTATCCCATTCCCGTATCCCGTTCCCGTATCCCGTTCCTGTATCCCGTTCCAGTATCCGGTATCCCTTATCCCGTATCCCGTATCCCGCTCCCTCTCCAGTTCTTTTTCCCGTTTCAGTATCCCGTTTCCGTATCTCGTTTCCGTATCCCGTTCTCGTATCACGTTCCCGTATCCCGTTCCCGTATCTCGTTTCCCGTTTCCGTATCCCGTTCACGTATCCGATCCCGTATCCTTTATCCCGCTACCGTATCGTTTCCAAATCCCCTTCCTGTTTCCCGTTCCGTATCCAGTTCCCGTATATTGTATCCCGTGCTCGTATCCCGTATCCCGTTCCCGTATCCCGTTCCCGTATCCCGTTCCCGTATTATGATCCCGTATCCCGTTCCCGTATCCCGTATACCTTAATCAGCTTCCGTATCCAGTTCCCGTATACCGTTCCCGCATCCCGTTCCCCTAACCCGTTCCCGTATCCCGTTCCCGTATCCCGTTCCCGTATCCTGTCCCTGTATCCCGTATTCCTTATCCCGTTCCTGTATCCCATTCCTTATCCCGTTCCCGTATCCCATTCCCGTATCCCGTACCCATATCCCATTCCCGTATCCCGTTCCTGTATCCCGTTCCCGTATCCAGTTCCCGTATCCCGCTCCCGTATCCCGTTCCCTATCCTGTTCCCGTATACCGTTCTGTATCCCATTCGCGTATTCCGTATCCAGTTCCCGTATCCAGTTCCCGTATCCAGTTCCCGTATCCTGTTCCCGTATCCCGTTTCCGTATCCCGTTACCCTATCCCGTTCTCGTATCCAATTCCGTATTCCGTTCCCGTATCCCGTATCCCATATCCTGTTCCCGTATCCCATTCCAATATCTCATTCCCGTATCCCATTCCCGTATCCCATTCCCGTATCCCGTTGCAGTATCCCGTTCCAGTATCTCGTATCGCGCTCCCCCTCCAGTCCCCGTTCCCGTATCCCGTTTCCGTATCTTGTTTTCGTATCCCATTCCCGTATCACGTTCTCGTATCACGTTCCTATATCACGTTCCCGTATCCCGTTTCCCGTTCCCGTATCCCGCTCCCGTATCTTATTCCCGTATCTAGTACACCGTTCCGATATCTCCTTACCATATCTAGTTACCGCATCTCATTCCCGTATCCTGTTCCCGTATCTCGTTCCAGCATCCCTTTCTCGTACCCAGTTTCCGTATCTTGTTGCCGTATTTCGTTCCCATATCTTCCTACCGTATGTCGTTCACGTGTCGCAGTCTCTGCCAAAACATTTTAGCGGTTTACATGCCTGAAATATGTCATCCGGCTTCAACAAAATCTCCCCTGGAGAGAAGTGCGACGTCAGCTAGTCATGCGCTCATTGATGAATTTGACTGCAGCAGTGTCAGTCTTGGGCAAACTTAAACGATGCTATTTTATTCGACGAAATTATTTCGCAACGTTAGCGTCGGCAATCGTTTACGTTTGACTTCAGCATAAGTTATCTATCAGCGATTTACATAATATTTTGGGTGGATATAAGTCAGCAAGAACGGCGCTATCCGTCTGTGTAAATTAACCGGTCAAGTTTGTCCTCGTTTTGGGTGTTACGGCGGTGTGAAGGATTAAATTGTCCAAAAATATTGCATTTCAACTTCAACGCCAAAATATTAGTCACACCGCTTTGAGTAACTCATATAATTTGAAGACGGTACTTGCGCCTGCAAAATGGTGCCCGGATCAGCGTTCTACGTCGAACGGTATCCGAGCACCAATTTAAATCCTGAATATGCCAATTTTATCATGGAAGTGGTCACAACTTTGCACGTGGCACGCGCATCGCTCTGGACGACATCCTATACGCAAGGCCAATGGATTATTTATCGCATAGTGTTGCTCGCATATCGCTGCACCTCTCGGTTGCCGAGCAAGCGGCCGGGGAACCGCGCGAAACTTGCCCGTTTTTCGCGATTTCACAATGTCGCGTTTCCCATGTTAAACGAATGGAGGACGCGCGCACGTGCCGACGCCGCACCGTCGGTCGGATCGACACCAAAACTTGATACGACTTGTTGAATCACGGGACCCAAAAGTTCTGAAAAAAATCACGTTCATAACTCATCAGACGACTGCACAGGAACCGATTTAGGGCGTCACTCCGGCGGCGGCGGCGGGTCATCTTTTAGGATTTATAATATAGAGACTAGATGGCCTTTATTGCGCGATGCGCAATTTATATAGCCAGCTTATTTATATATGCTAGCCGTTTCCAGTGTCTCGTATTCCGTATGCAAAATTCCGTATTCATTATTCCGTACTCCGTATTCCGTATTCCGTATTCCGTATCTCGTATCTCGTATTCCGTATTCTGTATTACGTATTACGTATCTCGTTCCCGTATCCCCTATCCTGTTCCCGTATCTCGTTCCCGTATCCCGTTCCAGTATCCCGTTTCCCCGTTCCTGTATCCCGTTCCCGTATCCCGTTCCCGTATCCCGTTCCCGTATCCCGTTCCAATATCCCGTTCCCGCATCCCGTTCCAGAATTCCGTTCCACTATCCCGTTCGCGTATCCCGTTCCCGTATTTCCTTCTCGTATCCCGTTCCCGTATCCCGTTCCCGTATCCCTTATCCCGTATCCCGTTCCCGTATCCCTTATCCCGTATCCCTAATCCAGTATCCCTTATCCCGTATCCCGTAACCCGTTCCCGTATCCCGTTCCCGTATCCCGTTACCCTATCCCGTTCCCGTATCCCGTTACCCTATCCCGTTCCCGTATCCCGTTCTCGTATCCAATTCCGTATCCCGTTCCCGTATTCCGTTCCCGTATCCCGTATCCCATATCCCATTCCCATATCCTATTCCCGTATCCCATTCCCGTATCCCATTCCCGTATCCCGTTGCCGTATCTCGTTCCAGTATCTCGTATCGCGCTCCCACTCCAGTCCCCATTCCCGTATCCCGTTTCCGTATCTTGTTTTCGTATCTTGTTTTCGTATCCCATTCCCGTATCACGTTCTCGTATCACGTTCCTATATCACGTTCGCGTATCCCGTTCCCGTATCCCGTATCCCGTTCCCGGATCCCGTTCCCGTATCCCGTTCCCGTATCCCGTTCCCGTATGCCGCTCCCGTATCCCGCTCCCGTATCCCGCTCCCGTATCTTATTCCCGTATCTAGTACACCGTTCCGATACTTACCATATCTAGTTACCGCATCTCATTCCCGTATCCTGTTCCCGTATCTCGTTCCAGCATCCCTTTCTCGTACCCAGTTTCCGTATCTTGTTGCCGTATTTCGTTCCCATATCTTCTTACCGTATCTCGTTCCCGTGTCGCAGTCTCGGCCAAAACATTGTAGCGGTTTACATGCCTGAAATACGTCAACCGGCTTCAACAAAATCTCCCTAGGAGGGAGGTGCGACGTCTGCTGGTCATGCGCTCATTGATGAATTTGACTGCGGCAGTGTCAGTCTTGGGTAAACTTAAACGATGCTATTTTATTCGACGCAATTATTTCGCAACGTTAGCGTCCGTAATCGTTTACGTTTGACTTCAGCATAAGTTACCTATGAGCGATTTACTTAATATTTTGGATGGATATTTGTCAGCAAGAACGGCGCTATCCGTCTGTGTAAATTTGCCGGTCAAGTTTGTCCTCGTTTTGGGTGTTACGGCGGTGTGAAGGATTCAATTGTCCACAAATATTGCATTTCAACTTCAACTCCAAAATATTAGTCACACAGCTTTGAGTAGCACATACAATTTAAGGACGGTCGCTGCGCCTGCAAAATGGTGCCCGGTTCAGCCTTCTACGTCGAACGGTTTCCGAGCACCAATTTAAATCCTGAATATTCCAATTGTATCATGAAAGTGGTCACAACTTTGCACGTGGCACGCGCATCGCTATGGACGACATCCTATACGCAAGGCCAATCGATTATATATCACATAGTGTTGCTCGCATACCGCTGCGACTCTCGGTTGCCGAGCAAGCGGCCGGGGAACCGCGAGGAACTTGCCCGTTTTTCGCGATTTCCGAATGACTCCTTTCCCATGTTAAACGAATGGCGCACGCGCCGACGCCGCACCTTCGGTCTTTTTAAGCTGAAAATTTTATAAGACCTGTTGAATCACGGGACCCTTAAGTCCTGAAAAATCACTCTCATAACTTATCAGACGACTGCACAGGAACCGATTTAGGGCGTCACTCCGGCGGCGGCGGCGGCGGGTCATCTTTTAGGATTTATAATATAGGGATAGAGACTAGATGGCCTTTACTGGGCGATGCGCAATTTATATACCCAGCTAATTTATATATGCTAGCCGTTTCCCGTATCTCGTATTCCGTATTCAGTATTTCGTATTCCTTATTCCCTATTCCGTATTCCGTATTCCGTATTCTGTATTCCGTATCCCGTTCTTGTATCCCGTTCCCGTATCCGGTTACCGTATCCCGATCCCTTAGCCCGTTCCCGTATCCCTTTCCAGTATCCCGTTCCCGTATCCCGTTCCCATATCCCGTTCCGTTATCTCGTTTCCGTTCCCGTATCCCTTTCCCGTTCCCGTTCCCGTATCCCGTATCTCGTTTCCCGTTTCCGAATCCCGTACCCCGTATCCCGTTCACGTATCCGATCCCGTATCCTTTATCCCGCTCCCGTATCCAGTTTCCGAATCCCCTTCCTATTTCCCGTTCCCGTATCCCGTTCCGAATCCAGTTCCCGTATATTGTATCCCGTGCTCGAATCCCGTCTCCCGTTCCCGTACCCCGTTCCCAAATTATGATCCCGTATCCCGTATACCTGATTCAGCTCCCGTATCCAGTTTCTGTATCCGGTTCCCGTATCCCGTTCCCGAATCCCGTTCCCGTTTCCCGTTCCCGTATCCCGTTCCCGTATCCCGTTCCCGTATCCCGTATCTCGTTCCCGTTCCCGTATTTCGTTACCGTATCCCGTTCCCGTATACCGTATCCCGTTCCCGTATCCCGCTCTTATATCCCGTTCCCTATCCTGTTCCCGTATCGCGTTCCCGTATACCGTTCCGTATCCCATTCCCGTATGCCATTCCCGTATGCCATTCCCGTATCCCGTTGCCGTATCCCGTTCCAGTATCACGTATCCCGCTCCCACTCCAGTCCCTGTTCCCGTATCCCGTTTCCGTATCTTGTTTCCGTATCCCGTTCCCGTCTCTCGTTCCCGTATCCCGTTCCCGTATTCTGTTCCAGTTCCCGTATCCCGTTCCCGTATCCCGTTCCCGTTTCCGTATCCCGTCCCGTATCCCATTCCCGTATCCCATTCCCGTATCCCATTCCCGTATCCCATTCCCGTATCCCATTCCCGTATCCCGTTGCCGTATCCCGTTCTAATATCCCGTATCGCGCTCCCACTCCAGTCCCTGTTCCCGTATCCCGTTTCCGTATCCCATTCCCGTATCACGTTCTCGTATCACGTTCCTGTTCCCGTTCCCGTATCCCGTTCCCGTATCCCGTTCCTGTATCCCGTTCCCGTATCCCTTTCCCGTATCCCGTTCCCATATCCCGTTCCGGTATCCCGTTTCCGTATCCCGTTCCCGTATCCCGTTCCCGTATCCCATTCCCGTATCCCGTATCACGTTCCCATATCCCGTTTCCGTATCCTGTTCCAGTATCATGTTCCCATTTCTGTATCCCGTTCCCGTATCCCGTATCCTGTATCCCGTTTCCCGTTTCCGAATCCCGTACCCCGTATCCCGTTCACGTATCCGATCCCGTATCCTTTATCCCGCTCCCGTATCCAGTTTCCGAATCCCCTTCCTATTTCCCGTTCCTATTTCCCGTTCCCGTATCCCGTTCCGAATCCAGTTCCCGTATATTGTATCCCGTGCTCGAATCCCGTTCCCGTATCCCGTATCCCGTCTCCCGTTCCCGTATCCCGTATACCTTATTCAGCTCCCGTCTCCAGTTTCTGTATCCGGTTCCCGTATCCCGTTCCCGAATCCCGTTCCCGTATCCCGTTCCCGTATCCCCTTCCCGTATCCCGTTCCCGTATCCCGTTCCCGTATCCCGTTCCCGTATCCCGTTCCCGTATCCCGTTCCCGTATCCCGTTCCCGTATCTCGTTCCCGTTCCCGTATTTCGTTACCGTATCCCGTTCCCGTATACCGTATCCCGTTCCTATATCCCGTTCCCGTATCCCGTTCCCGTATCCCGCTCTTATATCCCGTTCCCTGTCCCGTTCCCTGTCCTGTTCCCGTATCGCGTTCCCGTATACCGTTCCGTATCCCATTCCCGTATCCCATTCCCGTATCCCGTTGCCGTATCCCGTTTCAGTATCCCGTATCGCGCTCCCACTCCAGTCCCTGTTCCCGTATCCCGTTTCCGTATCTTGTTTCCGTATCCCATTCCCGTCTCCCGTTCCCGTATCCCGTTCCCGTCTCCCGTTCCCGTATCCCGTTCCCGTATCGCGTTCCCGTATCCTGCTCCTGTATCCCGTTCCCGTATCCCCTATCACGTTCCCGTTTCCCGTTCCCGTATCCCGTTCCCGTTCCCGTGTCCCGTTCCCGTATCCCGTGCCCGTATCCCGTGCTCGTATCCCGTGCCCGTATCCCGTGCCCGTCTCCCGTGCCCGTCTCCCGTGCCTGTATCCCGTGCCCGTATCCAGTTCCCTGGTCCCGTATCCAGTTCCCGTATCCCATTCCCGTATCCCGTTCATGTATCCCTTATACCGTTACCGTATCCCTTAATCAGCTCCAATATCCAGTTCTCTTATCCCGTTCCCTTATTCCGTTCCCATATTCCGTCCCCGTATTGCGTCCCCGTTTTCCGTTCCTGTATCTGTTCCCGTATCCCGTTCCCGTATCCCGTTCCCGTATCCCGTATCCCGTTCCCGTACCCCGTTCCCGTATCCCGTTCCCGTATACCGTTCCCGTATACCGTTCCCGTATCCCTTTCCCGTATCCCGTTCCCGTAACCCGTTCCCGTAACCCGTTCCCGTAACCCGTTCCCGTAACCCGTTCCCGTAACCCGTTCCCGTAACTCGTTCCCTTAACCCGTTCCCGTAACCCGTTCCCGTATCCCATTCACGTATCCCGTTCACGTATCCCGTTCCCGTATCCCGTTCCCGTATCCCGTTCACTTATGCCGCTCCCGTATCCCGCTCCCGTATCTCATTCCCGTTTCTTGTACACCGTTCCGATATCTTCTTACCATATCTAGTTACCGCAGCTCATTCCCGTATCCTGTTCCCGTATCTCGTTCCAACATCCCTTTCTCGTACCCAGTTTCCGTATCTTGTTGCCGTATTTAGTTCCCATATCTTCTTACCGTATCTCGTTCCCGTGTCGCAGTCTCTGCTAAAACATTTTAGCGGCTTACATGCCTGAAATATGTCAACCGGCTTCAGCAAAATCTCCCCGGGAGGGAGGTGCGACGTCAGCTAGTCATGCGCTCATTGATGAATTTGACTGCGGCAGTGTCAGTCTTGGGCAAACTTACATGATGCTATTTTATTCGACGCAATTATTTCGCAACGTTAGCGTCGGTAATCGTTTACGTTTGACTTCAGCATAAGTTACCTATGAGCGATTTACATAATATTTTGGGTGGATATAGGTCAGCAAGAACGGCGCTGTCCGTCTGTGTAAATTTGCCGGACAAGTTTCTCCTCGTTTTGGGTGTTACGGCGGTGTGAAGCATTAAATTGTCCAAAAATATTGCATTTCAACTTCAACTCCAAAATATTAGCCACACAGCTTTGAGTAACACATAATTTGAAGACGGTCGCTGCGCCTGCAAAATGGTGCCCGGTTTTTAGCCTTCTACGTCAAACAGTTTCCGAGCACCAATTTAAATCCTGAATATGCCAATTTTATCATTAAAGTGGTCACAACTTTGCACGTGGCACGTGCATCGCTCTGGACGACATCCTATACGCAAGGCCAATTGATTATCTATCACATAGTGTTGCTCGCATATCGCTGCGACTCTCGGTTGCCGAGCAAGCGGCCGGGGAACAGCGAGGAACTTGCCCGTTTTTCGCGATTTCCGAATAACTCCTTTCCAATGTTAAACGAATGGCGCACGCGCGCACGCGCGCACGCGCGCACGCGCCGACGCCGCACCTTCGGTCTTTTTAAGCTGAAAATTTATTAAGACCTGTTGAATCACGGGACCCTTAAGGCCTGAAAAAAAATCACTCATAAATTATCAGACGACTGCACAGGAACCGATTTAGGGCGTCACTCCGGCGGCGGCGGCGGGTCATCTTTTAGGATTTAGAATATAGAGACTAGAGGGCCTGTATTGCGCGATGCGCAATTTATATAGCCTTCAATTTATATAGCAAGCTAATATCCCGTTCCCGTATCCCGTTCCTGTATCCCGCATCCCGCATCCTGCATCCCGAATCCCGCATCCTGTATTCCGTATCTCGTATCACGTGTCCCGTATCCCGTATTCTGGATCACGTCTCCCGTATCCCGTACCCCGTTGCCGTATTCCGTGCATGTTGCTGTTCCCGTATCCCATTCCCGTATCCCGTATCCCGTTCCCGTATCCTTTTCCGGTATCTCTTTCGCGTATCTCGTTCCCGTATCCTGTTCCCGTATCACGTTGCCGTATTCCGTTGCCGTATCCCGTTCCCGTATCCCGTACCAGTATCCCGTACCAGTCTCCCGTACCAGTCTCCCGTACCAGTATCCCGTACCAGTATCCCGTTCCCGTTCTCGTATCCCGTTCCCTTATTCCGTTCCCGTATCCTGTTCCTGTATCCTGTTCCCGTAACCAGTATCCCGTATCCGTATTCCGTACCCTGTCCCATATTCCGTGCCTGTATGATGTTCCCGTATCCCGTTCCCCTATCCCGTTCCCGTATCCCGTATCCCGTTCCCGTATCCCGTTCCCGTATCCCGTTCCTGTATCCGGTTGTCGTATCCCGTTCCCGAATCCCGTTCCCGTATACCCGTTTCCGTATCCCGTTCCCGTATCTTGTGCCCATATCCCGTTCCCGTATCCCGTTCCCGTATCCCGTTCCCGTATCCCGTTCCCGTATCCCGTTCCCGTATCCCGTTCCCGTATCCCGTTCCCGTATCCCGTTCCCCTTCCCGTATTCCGTACCCGTATCCCGTTCCCGTATCCCGTTCCCGTATCCCGTTCCCGTATCCTGTATCCCGTATCCCGTTCCCGTATCCCGTTCCCGTATCCCGTTCCCGTATCCCGTTCCCGTATCCCGTCCCCGTCCCCGTATCCCGTCCCCGTATCCCGTCCCCGTATCCCGCTCCCGTATCTTATTCCCGTATCTAGTACACCGTTCCGATATCTCCTTACCTATTTAGTTACCGCATCTCATTCCCGTATCCTGTTCCCGTATCTCGTTCCAGCATCCCTTTCTCGTACCCAGTTTCCGTATCTTGTTGCCGTATTTCGTTCCCATATCTTCTTACCGTAACTCGTTCCCGTGTCGCAGTCTCTGCCAAAACATTTTAACGGTTTACATGCCTGAAATATGTCAACCGGCTTCAACAAAATCTCCCCGGGAGGGAGGTGCGACGTCTGCTAGTCATGCGCTCATTGATGAATTTGACTGCGGCAGTGTCAGTCTTCGGCAAACTTACATGATGCTATTTTATTCGACGCAATTATTTCGCAACGTTAGCGTCGGTAATCGTTTACGTTTGACTTCAGCATAAGTTACCTATGAGCGATTTACATAATATTTTGGGTGGATATAGGTCAGCAAGAACGGCGCTATCCGTCTGTGTAAATTTGCCGGACAAGTGTCTCCTCGTTTTGGGTGTTACGGCGGTGTGAAGCATTAAATTGTCCAAAAATATTGCATTTCAACTTTAACTCCAAAATATTAGCCACACAGCTTTGAGTAACACATAATTTGAAGACGGTCGCTGCGCCTGCAAAATGGTGCCCGGTTTAGCCTTCTACGTCAAACAGTTTCCGAGCACCAATTTAAATCCTGAATATGCCAATTTTATCATTAAAAGTGGTCACAACTTTGAACGTGGCACGTGCATCGCTCTGGACGACATCCTATACGCAAGGGCAATTGATTATCTATCACATAGTGTTGCTCGCATATCGCTGCGACTCTCGGTTGCCGAGTAAGGGGTCGGGAAACCGCGCGAAACTTGCCCGTTTTTGGCGATTTCCGAATGTCGCGTTTCCCATGTTAAACGAATGGCGCACGCGCGCACATGCCCGCCGCCGCACCGTCAGTCGGATCAACACCAAAACTTGATACAACCTGTTGAATCACGGGACCCAAAAGTCCTGAAAAACTCACTCTCATAACTCCTCAGACGACTGCACAGGAACCGATTTAGGGCGTAACTCCGGCGGCGGCGGCGGCGGGTCATCTTTTAGGATGTATAATATAGAGACTAGAGGGCCTGTATTGCGCGATGCGCAATTTGTATAGCCAGCTACTTTAAATATGCTAGCCGTTTCCCGTATCCCGTATTCCGTTTTTCGTATTCCGTATTCCGTATCTCGTATTCCGTATTCCGTATCTCGTATTCCGTATCTCGTATCTTGTATTCCGTATTCCGTATTCCATATTCCATATTCCGTATCCCGTTCCCGTATTCCGTTCCCTGTATCCCGTATCCCGTTCCCGTATCCTGTTCCCGTATCCCGTTCCCGTATCCCGTTCCCGTATTCCGTTCCCGTATCCCGTTTTCGTATCTCGTTCCCGTATCCCGTTCCCGTATCCCGTTCCATAATCCCTTTCCAGAATCCCGTTCCCGTATCCCGTTCCCGTATCCCGTTCCTGTATCTCCTTCCCGTATCCCGTTCCCGTATCAAGTATCCCGTTACCTTATCCCGTTCCCGTTCCTAGATGGCCTGTATTGCGCGATGCGCAATTTATATAGGCAGCTAATTTATATAGCCAGCCGTATTCCGTATTCCGTATCACGTTCCCGTATCCCGTTCGCATATTCCGTTAGCGTATCCCGTTCTCGTATCCCGTTCGCGTATCCCATTCACGTATTCCGTTCCCGTATCCTGTTCCCGATCCCGTTCCCGTATCTCGTTCCCGTATCCCGTACCTGTATCTCGTACATGTATCTCGTTCCCGTATCTCGTTCCCGTATCTCGTTCCCGTATCTCGTTCCCGTATCTCGTTCCCGTATCCCGTATCCCGCTTCCATATCCCGTTCCGGTATCGTGTTCCGGTATCCTGTTCCGGTATCCTGTTCCGGTATCCTGTTCCGGTATCTTGCTCCGGTATCCCGTTTTATTTATTTATTTATTGCGAATCTTTGTGGGATCCAATCGACCAACTGGCTCTTACCACCACAGTGTCATACAGATTGAGTATAGCTGCTGAGGGCATTGTCATGATACAAAATAGCATGCACTCGAAAAAATTGTAAAAGACATAAAATTCAGTAAGATAAAAGTACAGATGAACAATACAACCATATGCAAAATAAAAGCAATATGAATGAGAATGGTTAAACTCGTAGATGGACGATATGGATGGTGGAGCACATTGATGACTATTGACTAACGCTCCGCAAACAGTAAAATACAGACGGTACCTGGTCACCCACAGCCTATGTCGGGGAGAGCAACAATTCCCTGACGCGTCTTTTAAATTCTCTCACATCTCCAGTTCGCCGCACATCAGCGGGGAGACCGTTCCACGCTCGAATCGGTCTGACCGGCGCGGACTTGCGTGTTGCTTCTAGCCTGCATCGCTGAGTGTGAAGGGCACCAGCCTCGGACGCACGGGTAGCTCGCTCGGTCACATCTGCTCGGTACCTCACCAAAGACCTGAGATTTTCCGGTGCATCCTCTCTGTTCACTAGTCGGTGGATTAGCAGGCAGTCTCTCTGCTGAATAATGCTTTCAAATGGTAGCCAACTGAGCTGGCGCCGTGATTCAGAAATGTGGTCAAATTTGCGCTTTTTCATCACGACGCGCGCGGCAAAGTTAATGACCTTCTCGACTCGCTGACGCAGCGAACTAGTGGGTGGAGCCCAGGCCGGCAAACAGTATGTCACATGAGGGAAGGCGAGCGCCTGTACCAATGTTATTAGGGTTGACTTTGGAAGAGTGAGGCTCAATTTTTTCAGTGTGATGAGGATTCCGAAGCAACGTTTTACTACTCTGGCTGTCTGCTTCTCCATGGTAAGATGCTGATCGAGCAAGACTCCTAAAATTTTGATATGGTCCGCTGGCATCAATGAGACGTCATCAAAGCTTACGCTGAAGTTCGATGCCTTTTTTATGGCAGACGGTGTTCCAAATAGAGACATCTCAGTTTTACTAGGGTTAGCTTTAAGCCCGTTCGTTTTGAACCAGTTGGAAAGACGGGCTAAATCGCCCTCCACCTTGTCTTTTAGCACCGTCAATCCTTCCTTAGAAGGAGGAGCGCTGTGGATGATGGCGGTGTCATCTGCGTAGGAGACAATTTTGCATTGGTCAGAAAGATGGCAATGGAGATCATTAGTGAACATGTTGAATAAGATTGGTCCGAGGATGCTGCCCTGAACGACTCCGAAATCTACCGGCTCTAGCGCGCTACCCCCCTTCACAGACTGTGTTCTACTCCTAAAATAGTCATCAAACCAATGGGACGACACACCGTACCACTCAAGCTTCGCCAGAAGGGTACCGCGGCCGACGCAGTCAAACGCCTTTGAAAGGTCACATGACGTGATGCATGTCACATGCCCCCTGTCTCGGTTGTCTGAGATGGCGCTGACCACGTCGACAACAGCGTCCTCTGTGGAGTGTCCCGGTCGATATGCGTACTGGGTGGGCGACATCACGTGATTTTCAGTTAAATATTCTAACAATTCTAAACTAACCACTTTTTCCGCAAGTTTCCCTATTACGCTCAAAACACTGACAGGCCTAAAATTGCTTGGTTGCGTCCTACTCCCAGTTTTGTGGATCGGCACAACAATCGCACGTTTCCAGTGTGCGGGCACTACCCCCTTCACAATTGACATATTCACCACATGGAGAATGTGAGGCGCCAGCACCGCAAAGCATCGCCGAACGATCACGAGCGAGACACCATCACTTCCCACCGCCGAAGAGTCCGACATCCGGCGCAGAGCGAGGCCGAGTTCAGGCAGTGTAGCCGGCCGCACACGGAACCCGGCGCTGATGACAGTCGGCGGCCGGGGCGGCACAGGGTTGCCCGGCTGCGCAGCGAGTCCCTCCGCGATACGGCGGCCCACGCCCGCGAAGTAGGTGTTGAACTGATCGGCCGACGCTGCGTCCAGGCTGGTGTCTGTTTTACTTGTTTTGGTACTGCTGATGGCGTACGATCTGAGATCCTTCCACATGTTCTTCGCTGATCTCCGGGACCCGAAGAACTCAGTCCGTGCTTTAGCCAAGTTTCTCCTAAACTTCTTACGGAGCGAAGTGTACCGCCTCCGTGAATCAGCGGTGTGCTGAGCGTCCCACTCTCTGCGAGCAGAGTCTCTCAGTTGCTGCAGCTCCTGAAGCTCCTCGCTGAGTGTCAGCCAGGGACACTCGCGATGTCTGAAGCGGATGCGTTTCAGAGGGCAGTGAACATCAACCGCCGTAGTCAGCGTTTGCAAAAACGCTGAGTATGCAGTGTCCACGTTGTCGGCTCTGTACATGTCAGACCAGTCCGATGTCACCAGGTCCAGACAGAGATGATCGAAGTTGGTGTTCCTCATGGACCGTGTGGTCAGCTCTCGCGGCTTCCGTTTAACTCTCGGAAGAGGTATGTCAGCAACAGTCAGGTCGTGGTCGCTGACATGTGCTGGAATGACTCTGGCTGTCACACGGGTGTCCGTCTGGTTGGTCACGATGTGGTCTAGCAGCGACGGTGTGTCACCCGGGCGTGTCGGCTGCCGGATCAGCTGCACCAGGCTCAGCTCCGTCAGCAGTGCTGAGTACTGCACCGTATCCGGTCTCCCGGGCCGAAGCAGGTCGACATTCACGTCCCCCAGCAGGAACACCGGCCTCCCCGTCCCGAGAGCCTCGAGCAGCTGCTGCCTGAGAGAGTCCAGACCATCCGACAGCCGCCCGTCCGGAGGCCGATAGATGGCGCCAATGACGGCGGACCGACCACCGGAGGCAGTCAGCATTAGCCATGTATGTATGTATGTATGTATATTCTCAGTGATCCACATGCACATCGTGGTTTTTCATGCACCGCGTCAATATAAAAACACATAGTGAGATGAAGCACATGGCACAGGGTAAAAATGCACTACGAAGCATAAAAACAAGTTTCTAAAAATCGCATACATGCATACATGGCATACGATCGCGGCAGACGTCACTCACAATCGAACATATGCTCCTTCAAGGCGCGTTTAAAACCCGCTCCGCCCTTCTCTCTCACAGCCTCCGGCAGCGCGTTGTAAAGCGACGGGGCTGAGTAGGCAAACATCCGTTTACCCAGTTCGGTTCTCACCGGTACAGGTTTGAATTGGCCCGCTCGTCGCGTGTTGTGGCTGTGACTGCTTGTGCATATGTTTTTTGCTAACGAGAGTGGCTCACCGGATGAGATGACTGAACGAAATGCTGTAATTGTACTATATTGGTAAAGTGAGGTGGAGCGCAGCCAGTTCAATGAACGAATGACGTCACTAACGTGTTCGCGCCTGGAAAGTCCTGTGACAGTTCTAGCCGAAAAGTTAATGATTTTCTGGATGCGGTTACGAGTTTCCGATGAGCTGTTTCCGTACACCGCCAGACAATATCGCAGTCGAGACATGACCAACGAGTTCACCAACATGACCATGACCTCACGGGGCAGCCAATGACGGGCGGCCGTCAGTCCCAGTAGGATTCCCGTGCAACATCCGGTGACTTGGTCCAGATGGGGGCGGAATGACATGTGGCGGTCCATTGTCAGGCCGAGATTACGGACCTTCGAAGTCTCCGTAATTGTTTCGCCATCAAATTGAATTTGGATGGGCGGAACGCCTTTCAAAAGCTGCTGGGTTCCAAACGTTATCAGCTGCGTTTTTGCAGCATTTATCTTAATTTTGCGACTAGAAAACCACTCCTTGACGGTGGCCAAGGTGGCCTCGAGTCGGCTGATCAGCTGTGGCAGCTCCTCCTTCCTGCCAGACACAGCAAGCTGACTATCATCAGCATACTGAACTAGCATGACAGATGGGTCAATGTGCATGTACATGTCATTCGAAAAAATGCTGAAAAGCAATGGCCCCAGGGCTGTGCCTTGGTAAATTCCGATAGGATTGCTCGCGAGTTGAGATGTCACAGTTTTGCCTTCACTGTGTATCTGGACGCGTTGAAAATGACCCGAAAGATAATTGCTGAACCATGTTGTGTCCACACCATATAAAGATAGTACCGAAAGAAGCTTCCCGTGGTCTATAGTGTCAAAACACTTACTACAATCAAGCATTGCAATCAGCACTATCTCACGCCGGTTCATTGCGGACAATATGTAATCTGACACGGTAAGCAGCGCCGTTTGTGTCGAGTGATTTCTTCTGTACGCGTGCTGTGTCGGCGAAAATAAATCATGGTCGCTAAAATATTGGTACAATTGCTCTTGCACTATGCGCCCAGTTATTTTCGAAAGTAGCGGGACAACAGATATGGGCCGAAACTGCGCAGGGTCGTCCAGTGCACCACCCTTATGTATGGGGTAAACTAACGAAATTTTCCAGTTGTCAGGGACAGTGCCGTGTGTGAGGCTCGCATTGACTAGTTTCAAAATAATATGTCCTACTACTCTAAAAGTGTTCTTAACCATGCGAGACGATATGCCATCAACGCCACAGGTGTTGGTGTTACGTAGGCCCATTACGACACCGCGCAGACATTCATATGACACCGCAGACACAGTGAACGAACACGTCACTACTCTGGGCAACAGAATGGGAACTCGCCGCGTCGGCACAACCGACGATGAGGTTTTCACACCGATGTTCGCGAAGTATATGTTCAGGCTGTCGACTGACACAGACGGAATTGGGCGCGACGCGTTGCCGTTACCCGATAGCAATGACCGGGCAACGCTCCACGTCGCCGCCGGGCCCCGCTCGCGCAGCTTCCGAATGACATCGTCACGACAGTCCCTCCGCATGGCAGCCCTACAGCGCCGGTTGAGCAGACCGTACGTGAGCTGACAGCCGCTGCGCGCGGCTGCCCTGCGGCGGTCCAGCAGCTGGACAGTCTCAGCCGTGAGTGGTAGTGAGGTACCGCGCTTTAACGTTACCCTTCTCATCGGCGCGTGGTGATTCATCACAGTCATGAACAGATCGTTGAAAGCTTGCGACTGTTGCTGCAGTGTCTCTAGCCGGTCAATCAGGTCCCAGTCAGATAACATCAAATCAAGCCTAAGCGCCTCCCAATTGACTTTAGAAAATGACCGACATGTGATGGTAACAGGAGGCCTTTTAACCTTCTTTACACGCATTTGACATCGTACAAAGTTGTGCGGACTAAAGTGACATAATACTGTACCAGATCGTACGACTCGTTCACCGTAATTTGTGAAAATAACATCGAGCGCAGAAGACGACGGACGATACGTTACAGAGCCAGTTTTGCCACACAGCTGGAAACCATACCGCGAAATCACCTCTAATAGCTTGCTGCCTGCACCTCCGGTGACGTTAATATTACAGTTGAGGTCTCCGCAAAACACAATCTGTCCACTATAGCGACTAAGCGCACTTTGCAGTTGGTTCTCAAGTTCGTCGAGGTCACTGTTCAGTTCAGACGCCAGCTTGGACGGCGGCCGATATACAGAACATAACAGCACTGTTCTGTGGTGTCCAACTCGCAGTTCAGTCCACACGGATTCCAGCTTAGAATCATTCACAGCAGCTGGCTTAGATACTATTTTGGCATTCAGTGACTCTTTAGCCAAAACAGCAACGCCGCCGTATCCCAGTGGCTTGGACACACGGTCTGATCTGAGTAGTGTGTAGCCTGGAAACGACATGATGTAGGTAGTCGATTTCCGTAGCCACGTTTCATTTATAGACACGGCATCAAAATCATGTACGTCAAGTTCTTGGCGCAGATCAATGGTCTTGTTTTTCAAGCTCTGTATATTTATATGACTCACCAGGAGGCTGTCATTAACCTGGCCGGTCCTCGTCCATATCCTCCCTGCGCGGCAGCCCCGCCTGCGTCCTCGGCCGCGACCGCCCCTGCGCGTGCGCCGCCGGCCGGGCTGCCTGGCTGCGCCACTGGCGGTGACATCTGACGCGGTGCCCGGCGTCTGTTGATCCGGCTGGGCGGTCCCGCCGCCGCTCACCGGGTCAGGCGTGACGTCACGCCCGGCCCACTGACAGCGAGACCCCGTGCGTCCGGCGCGCGCCCGCCACGGGTCCGGGGCGGGCTGGGCGACCGAGACCAGTTGTCGGACGATTAGCAGCAGGAGCAGTGCCTTGAGTAGGTCACGGTGCATGGTGATTGATGGTCGAGATTCCGTAGTGCGAACAGCGCGAGAGCACTAATCTCTGGAAACGTAAGTACGAATCCTTCTTGCCTGCCTTCTCTGTCTGAGTGTCTGAGTCCGGTAGTTAGCTCATCAGTGAGCAGACGTCCGCCGCCGATGCCGACAACAGCTGCACCCCTCAATCACTCGGCTCACAATCACTCAGTTCAGGTTAGTCACTCAGATCACGATGTGAATATCACGCTAGCCGCAAGCGGTTAAAGGCGGCACGGGAGAGACAAAGCGGGAGCGCTCCCGAGCGCGTGCAGCCACAGGCGCAGCGCTCAGGGAACTCATTGCCTCCAGGCGGCCGGTGGTCGGCGTTGCAATCTTCATTGTTGTAATGTTGAGGTAGTCCCTGGCCAGCACCGCCAGCCCTCCCCCGCGGGCCGTTTTCCGACCGCGTTTAGGCAGAGTTCGGTCCTTGCGAAACACGCTGTATCCCGGGAAAATAAGAATCTCGCTTCCTATGTCCTCCGTGAGCCAGGTTTCCGACAGACAGAGTACATCGATGTTGTGATGCTGCAGTATCATCCGGGTTTCGTCCAGTTTCGGTGGTAGTGATCGGATGTTGATGTGGCCCAGCCTGAGCGAGGCGCCCGGCGCTCCCCCGGCCGGCGCGGGCGGCCCGTCTCCCCGGTCGCCGCCGCCGCCAGTCCAGCTCCGGGTCTGACGCGCCTTCAGTCGGGGCGGCCGCGCCAGGCAGCGGGGAGGGGCGGGGGCGACCCGCGCAGGGTCAGCCAACCGCTCACCCATCCCTCTCCCGAGGGACCGGCATCCCAGCCGAACCGGTATGCCAGGGGCGGCACCAGCGGTCAAGCTGCTCAGCGGGGCACAAGGAACATCGATGAGCGCGTGGTCGTAATCGGTTGATCGCGGGTCTGTCCGTTGGTCGGCCTCCCGCGGCCCGGCGCGCCGCTGCTGCAACCGGCGACCCGCCCTCCTCCCTCTGCGGTGGCTGGGGCCGCCTCTGTGCGGCCGCGGCCGCGCGGCCGACCCGACCGCCGCTGCAGGCCGGTCAGCTGGCCCTCGGTAGAGTCGGTAGACTGAATCCCTCGTTCCGGATTGGCGCGCTGGTGCGGTGCAGCTCTCCGGAAACCGGTAGAATACTGTTGGTCCAAGTGTGACCCCTTCAGGGCAGTGCCTAGATATAAACATGTCCAGAGCAGAAATACGGTACGTCTGCGCGACCCGACACTCATTTCACCGGAATCACTGGCACTTTGCACACTGTTGGTCACTTCTACAACGCCCAGCAATGTCCGAAAACAGGTATAACTTAGCAAAAACACCGGAGCTCCGGTCCGTGGCGGCCGCCATATTCAGGCGCTCGGCCATACATCGGGATACGGGAATGGGATACGTTCCCGTATCCCATTCCCGTATCCGGTTCCTGTATCCCGTTCCCGAATCCAGTTCCCGTGTCCCGTATCCCGTTCCCGTATCCCGTTCCCGTATCCTATATCCCGTTCCCGTATCCCGTATCCCGTATCCCGTTCCCGTATCACGTTCCCGTATCCCGTTCCCGTCTCCCGTATTTCGTTCCCTATCCCGTTCCCGTATCCCGTTCCCGTATCCCGTTCCCGTATCGCGTTCCAGTATCCCGTATCCCGTTCCCGTATCCCGTTCCCGTATACCGTTTCCGTATTTCGTTCCTATATCCCGTTCCCGTATCCCGTTCCCGTATCCCGTTCCCGTATCTCGTTCCCGTATCCCGTTCCCGTATCCCGTTCCCGTATCCCGCTCCCGTATCCCGTTCCCTATCCTGTTCCCGTATCCTGTGCCGGTATTGCGTTCCCGTATACCGTTCCGTATCTCATTCCCGTATCCCGTTCCCGTATCCAGTTCCCGTATCCCGTCCCCGTATCCCGTTTCCGTATACTGTTACCCTATCCCGTTCCCGGATCCCGTTCTCGTATCCCGTTCCCGTCTTCCGTTCCCGTATTCCGTTCCCGTATTCCGTTCACGTATTCCGTTCCCGTATTCCGTTCCCGTATCCTGTTCCCGTATCACATCCTGTTCCCGTATCCCATTCCCGAATCTCATTCCCGTATCCCATTCCCGTATCCCATTCCCGTATCTCATTCCCGTATCCCATGCCCGTATCCCATTCCCGTATCCCATTCCCGTATCCCGTTGCCGTATCCCGTTCCAGTCTCCCGTATCGCGCTCCCACTCCAGCCCCCGTTCCCGTATCGCGTTTCCGTTTCTTGTTTCGGTATCCCATTCCAGTATCAAGTTCCCGTATCACGTTCCTGTATCACGTTCCCGTATCCCGCTCCTGTATCCCGATCCCGTATCCCGATCCCGTATCCCGCTCCCGTATTCAGCTCACGTATCTTATTCCCGTATATAGTACACCGTTCCGATATCTCCTTACCATATCTAGTTACCGCATCTCATTCCCGTATCCTGTTCCCGTATCTCGTTCCAGCATCCCTTTCTCGTACCCAGTTTCCGTATCTTATTGCCGTATTTCGTTCCCATATCTTCTTACCGTATCTCGTTCCCGTGTCGCAGTCTCTGCCAAAATATTTTAGCGGTTTACATGCCTGAAATATGTCAACCGGCTTCAACAAAATCTCCCCGGGAGGGAGGTGCGACGTCTGCTAGTCATGCGCTCATTGATGAATTTGACTGCGGCAGTGTCAGTCTTGGGCAAACTTAAACGATGATATTTTATTCGACGCAATTATTTCGCAACGTTAGCGTCGGTAATCGTTTACGTTTGACTTCAGCATAAGTTACCTATGAGCGATTTACATAATATTTTGGGTTGATATAGGTCAGCAAGAACGGCGCTATCCGTCTTTGTAAATTTGCCGGTCAAGTTTGTACTCGTTTTGGGTGTTACGGAGGTGTGAAGGATTAAATTGTCCAAAAATATTGCATTTCAACTTCAACTCCAAAATATTAGTCACACAGCTTGGAGTAACACATATAATTTGAAGACGGTCGCTGCGCCTGCAAAATGGTGCCCGGTTCAGCCTTCTACGTTGAACGGTTTCCGAGCACCAATTTAAATCCTGAATGTCAATTTTATCATGAAAGTGGTCACAACTTTGCACGTGGCCCGCGCATCGCTCTGGACGACATTCTATACGCAAGGCCAGTCAATTATCTATCACATAGTGTTGCTCGTATATCGCTGCGACTCTCGGTTGCCGAGCAAGCGGCCGGGAAACCGCGCGAAACTTGGCCGTTTTTCGCGATTTCACAATGTCGCGTTTCCCATGTTAAACAAATGGCGCACGCGCGCACGTGTCCACGCCGCACCGTGGGTGGGATCGACACCAAAACTTGATACGACCTGTTGAATCACGGGACCCAAAAGTCCTGAAAAAAAAATCACCCTCATAACTCATCAGACGGCTGCACAGGAACCGATTTAGGGCGTAACCTCGGCGGCGGCGGCGGGTCATCTTTTGGGATTTATAATATAGAGACTAGAGGGCCTGTATTGCGCGATGCGCAATTTATATAGCTAGCTAATTAATATATGCTAGCCGTTCCCGTATCTCGTATTCCGTATTCCGTATTCAGTATTCCGTATTCCGTATTCCTTATTCCGTATTCCGTATTCCGTAGTCCGTATCTCGTATTCCGTATCCCGTTCCCGTTCTTGTATCCCGTTCCTGTATCCTGTTCCCGTATCCCGTTCCCGTATCCCGTTCCCGTATCCCGGTCCTGTATTTCGTTCCCGTATTCCGTATCCTGTTCCCGTATCCTGTTCCCGTATCCCGTTCCCTTATCCCGTTCCCGTATCCCGTTCTGGTATCCAGTTCCCGTATCTCGTTCCCGTATCCTGTTCCCGTATCACGTTGCCGTATTCCGTTGCCGTATCCCGTTCCCGTATCCCGTTCCTGTATCCCGTACCAGTATCCCGTACCAGTATCCCGTACCAGTATCCCGTACCAGTGTCCCGTACCAGTATCACGTACCAGTATCCCGTACCAGTATCCCGTACCCGTTCTCGTATCCTGTTCCCGTATCCCGTTCCCTTATTCCGTTCCCGTATCCTGTTCCTGTATCCTGTTCCCGTATCCTGTTTCCGTAACCCGTATCCTGTATCCCGTATCCGTATTCCGTACCCTGTCCCATATTCCGTGCCTGTATGCTGTTCCCGTATCCCGTTCCCGTATCCCGTTCCCGTATCCCGTTCCCGTATCCCGTTCCCGTATCCCGTTCCTGTATCCGTTTGTCGTATCCCGTTCCCGTATCCCGTTCCCGTATCCCGTTCTCGTATCCCGTTTCCGTATCCCGTATCCCGTTCCCGTATCCCGTTCCCATATCCCGTTCCTGTTCCCGTATCTTGTGCCCATATCCCGTTCCCGTATCCCGGTCCCGTATCCCGTTCCCCTTCCCGTATTCCGTTCCCGTATCCCGTTCCCGTATCCCGTTCCCGTATCCCGTTCCCGTATCCCGTTCCCGTATCCCGTTCCCGTATCCCGTTCCCGTATCCCGTTCCCATATCCCGTATCCCGTTCCCGTATCCCATCCCCGTATCCCGTCCCCGTATCCCGTCCCCGTATCCCGCTCCCATATCTTATTCCCGTATCTAGTACACCGTTCCGATATCTCCTTACCGTATTTAGTTACCGCATCTCATTCTCGTATCCTGTTCCCGTATCTCGTTCCAGCATCCCTTTCTCGTACCCAGTTTCCGTATCTTGTTGCCGTATTTCGTTCCCATATCTTCTTAACGTAACTCGTTCCCGTGTCGCAGTCTCTGCCAAAACATGTTAACGGTTTACATGCCTGAAATATGTCAACCGGCTTCAACAAAATCTCCCCGGGAGGGAGGTGCGACGTCTGCTAGTCATGCGCTCATTGATGAATTTGACTGCGGCAGTGTCAGTCTTGGGCAAACTTACATGATGCTATTTTATTCGACGCAATTATTTCGCAACGTTAGCGTCGGTAATCGTTTACGTTTGACTTCAGCATAAGTTACCTATAAGCGATTTACATAATATTTTGGGTGGATATAGGTCAGCAAGAACGGCGCTATCCGTCTGTGTAAATTTGCCGGACAAGTTTCTCCTCGTTTTGGGTGTTGCGGCGGTGTGAAGCATTAAATTGTCCAAAAATATTGCATTTCAACTTCAACTCCAAAATATTAGCCACACAGCTTTGAGTAACACATAATTTGAAGACGGTCGCTGCGCCTGCAAAATGGTGCCCGGTTTAGCCTTCTACGTCAAACAGTTTCCGAGCACCAATTGAAATCCTGAATATGCCAATTTTATCATTAAAGTGGTCACAACTTTGCACGTGGCACGTGCATCGCTCTGGACGACATCCTATACGCAAGGGCAATTGATTATCTATCACATAGTGTTGCTCGCATATCGCTGCGACTCTCGGTTGCCGAGTAAGGGGTCGGGAAACCGCGCGAAACTTGCCCGTTTTTGGCGATTTCCGAATGTCGCGTTTCCCATGTTAAACGAATGGCGCACGCGCGCACATGCCCGCCGCCGCACCGTCAGTCGGATCAACACCAAAACTTGATACAACCTGTTGAATCACGGGACCCAAAAGTCCTGAAAAACTCACTCTCATAACTCCTCAGACGACTGCACAGGAACCGATTTAGGGCGTCACTCCGGCGGCGGCGGCGGCGGGTCATCTTTTAGAATTTATAATATAGAGACTAGAGGGCCTGTATTGCGCGATGCGCAATTTATATAGCCAGCTACTTTAAATATGCTAGCCGTTTCCCGTATCCCGTATTCCGTATTCCGTTTTTCGTATTCCGTATTCCGTATCTCGTATTCCGTATCTCGTATTCCGTATCTCGTATCTTGTATTCCGTATTCCGTATTCCATATTCCGTATCCCGTTCCCGTATTCCGTTCCCGTATCCTGTATCCCGTATCCTGTTCCCGTATCCTGTTCCCGTATCCTGTTCCCGTATCCTGTTCCCGTATCCCGTTCCCGTATCCCGTTCCCGTATTCCGTCCCCGTATCCCGTTTTCGTATCTCGTTCCCGTATCCCGTTCCATAATCCCTTTCCAGAAACCCGTTCCCGTATCCCGTTCCCGTTCCCGTATCCCGTTCCTGTATCTCCTTCCCGTATCTCGTTCCCGTATCAAGTATCCCGTTACCGTATCCCGTTCCCGTTCCTAGATGGCCTGTATTGCGCGATGCGCAATTTATATAGGCAGCTAATTTATATAGCCAGCCGTATTCCATATTCCGTATTCCGTTACCGTATCCCGTATTCCGTATCACGTTCCCGTATCCCGTTCGCATATTCCGTTAGCGTATCCCGTTCTCGTATCCCGTTCGCGTATCCCATTCCCGTATTCCGTTCCCGTATCCTGTTCCCGATCCCGTTCCCGTATCTCGTTCCCGTATCCCGTACCTGTATCTCGTACCTGTATCTCGTACATGTATCTCGTTCCCGTATCTCGTTCCCGTATCCCGTATCCCGCTGCCATATCCCGTTCCGGTATCGTGTTCCGGTATCCTGTTCCGGTATCCTGTTCCGGTATCCTGTTCCGGTATCCTGTTCCGGTATCTTGCTCCGGTATCCCGTTCCCGTATCCCATTCCCGTATCCCATTCCCGTATCCCGTTCCTGTATCCCGTTCCCGTATCCAGTTCCTGCATCCCGTATCCCGTTCCCGTATCCCGTTCCCGTATCCCGTTCCCGTATCCCGTTCCCGTATCCCGTTCCCGTATCCCGTTCCCGTATCCCGTTCCCGTATCCCGTATTTCGTTCCCTATCCCGTTCCCGTATCCCGTTCCCGTATCCCGTTCCCGTATCCCGTTCCCGTATCGCGTTCCCGTATCGCGTTCCCGTATCCCGTATCCCGTTCCCGTATCCCGTTCCCGTATACCGTTTCCGTATTTCGTTCCTATATCACATTCCCGTATCCCGTTCCCGTATCTCGTTCCCGTATCCCGTTCCCGTATCCCGTTCCCGTATCCCGCTCCCGTATCCCGTTCCCTATCCTGTTCCCGTATCCTGTTCCGGTATTGCGTTCCCGTATACCGTTCCGTATCTCATTCCCGTATCCCGTATCCCGTTCCCGTATACAGTTCCCGTATCCCGTCCCCGTATCCCGTTTCCGTATACTGTTACCCTATCCCGTTCCCGGATCCCGTTCTCGTATCCCGTTTCCGTATTCCGTTCCCGTATTCCGTTACCGTATTCCGTTCCCGTATTCCGTTCCCGTATCCTGTTCCCGTATCACATCCTGTTCCCGTATCCCATTCCCGTATCTCATTCCCGTATCCCATTCCCGTATCCCATTCCCGTATCCCATTCCCGTATCCCATTCCCGTATCTCATTCCCGTATCCCGTTGCCGTATCCCGTTCCAGTCTCCCGTATCGCGCTCCCACTCCAGCCCCCGTTCCCGTATCGCGTTTCCGTTTCTTGTTTCGGTATCCCATTCCAGTATCAAGTTCCCGTATCACGTTCCTGTATCACGTTCCCGAATCCCGCTTCTGTATCCCGATCCCATATCCCGCTCCCGTATCCAGCTCACGTATCTTATTCCCGTATATAGTACACCGTTCCGATATCTCCTTACCATATCTAGTTACCGCATCTCATTCCCGTATCCTGTTCCCGTATCTCGTTCCAGCATCCCTTTCTCGTACCCAGTTTCCGTATCTTATTGCCGTATTTCGTTCCCATATCTTCTTACCGTATCTCGTTCCCGTGTCGCAGTCTCTGCCAAAACATTTTAGCGGTTTACATGCCTGAAATATGTCAACCGGCTTCAACAAAATCTCCCCGGGAGGGAGGTGCGACGTCTGCTAGTCATGCGCTCATTGATGAATTTGACTGCGGCAGTGTCAGTCTTGGGCATAATATTTTGGGTTGATATAGGTCAGCAAGAACGGCGCTATCCGTCTTTGTAAATTTGCCGTTCAAGTTTGTACTCGTTTTGGGTGTTACGGCGGTGTGAAGGATTAAATTGTCCAAAAATATTGCATTTCAACTTCAACTCCAAAATATTAGTCACACAGCTTGGAGTAACACATATAATTTGAAGACGGTCGCTGCGCCTGCAAAATGGTGCCCGGTTCAGCCTTCTACGTCGAACGGTTCAATAGCACCAATTTAAATCCTGAATGTCAATTTTATCATGAAAGTGGTCACAACTTTGCACGTGGCCCGCGCATCGCTCTGGACGACATTCTATACGCAAGGCCAGTCAATTATCTATCACATAGTGTTGCTCGCATATCGCTGCAACTCTCGGTTGCCGAGCAAGCGGCCGGGAAACCGCGCGAAACTAGGCCGTTTTTCGCGATTTCACAATGTCGCGTTTCCCATGTTAAACGAATGGCGCACGCGCGCACGTGCCCACGCCGCACCGTGGGTGGGATCGACACCAAAACTTGATACGACCTGTTGAATCACGGGACCCAAAAGTCCTGAAAAAATCACCCTCATAACTCATCAGACCGATTCATCACACCGCACAGGAACCGATTTAGGGCGTCACCCCGGCGGCGGCGGCGGCGGCGGCGGCGGGTCATCTTTTGGGATTTATAATATAGAGACAAGAGGGCCTGTATTGCGAGATGCGCAATTTATATAGCCAGCTAATTTATATATGCTAGCCGTTCCCGTATCTCGTATTCCGTATTCCGTATTCCGTATTCCGTATTCCGTATTCCGTATTCCGTAGTCCGTATCTCGTATTCCGTTCCCGTTCTTGTATCCCGTTCCAGTATACTGTTCCCGTATCCCGTTCTCGTATCCCGTTCCCGTATCCCGGTCCTGTATTTCGTTTCCGTATTCCGTATCCTGTTCCCGTATCCCGTTCCCGTATCCCGTTCCCGTATCCCGTTCACGTATCCTGTAACTGTATCCTGTTCCCGTATCCCGTTCCTGTATCCCGTTCCCGTATCCTGTATCCCATTTCCGTATCCCGTTCCCGTATCCCGTTCCCGTATCCCGTTTCAGTATCCCGTTTCCGTATTCCGTTCCCGTATCCCGTTCCCGTATCCCGTTCCCGTATCCCGTTCCCGTATCCCGTTCCCGTACCCGTTCCGGTATCCCGTTCCGGTATCCCGTTCCCGAATCCCGTTCCCGTATCCCGTTCCTGTATCCCGTTCCGGTATCCTGTATCCCATTTCCGTATCCCGTTCCCGTATCCCGTTCCCGTATCCCGTATCCCGTTCCCGTATCCCGTTCCTGTATCCAGTTCCCGTATCCCGTATCCAGTTCCCGTATCCCGTTCCCGTATCCCGTTCCCGTATCCCGTTCCGGTATCCCGTTCCCGTATCCCGTTCCCGAATCCCGTTCCCATATCCCGTTCCCCTATCCCGTTCCCGTATCCCGTTCCCGTATCCCGTTCCCGTATCCCGTTCCCGTATCCCGTTCCCGTATCCCGTTCCCGTATCCCGTGCCCGTATCCCGTTCCCTGTTCCCGTATCCAGTTCCGGTATCCCGTTCCGGTATACCGTTCCGGTATCCCGTTCCGGTATCCCGTTCCGGTATCCCGTTCCGGTATTCCGTTCCGGTATCCCGTTCCGGTATCCCGTTCCGGTATCCCGTTCCGGTATCCCATTCATGTATCCCGTATACCGTTACCGAATCCCTTAATCAGCTCCCGTATGCAGATTCCGTATCCCGTGGCCGAATCATGTTTCCTATTGCCGTATCCCGTTCCCGTATCCCGTATCCCTTATCCCGTATCCTGTATCCCATTCCCGTATGCCGTTTCCGTATCCCGTTCCCTATCACGTTCCCGTATCACGTTCCCGTATCCCGTTCCTGTATCCCGTTCATGTATCCAGTTCCCGTATCACGTTCCCGTATCCCGTTCTCGTATCCCGTTCCCGTATCCCGTTTCCATATCCCGTTTCCGTATCCCGTTCCCGTATCCCGGTCCTGTATTTCGTTCCCGTATCCCGTATCCCATTCCCGTATGCCGTTTCCGTATCCCGTTCCCGTATCCCGTTCCCGTATCCCGTTCCCGTATCCCGTTCCCGTATCCCGTTCCCGTATCCCGTATCCCGTTCCCGTATCCCGTTCCCCTATCCCGTTCCCGTATCCCGTTCCCGTATCCCGTTCCCGTATCCCGTTCCCGTATCCCGTTCCCGTATCCCGTTCCCGTATCCCGTTCCCGTATCCCGTTCCCGTATCCCGTTCCTGTGCAGCCGTCTGATGAGTTATGAGGGTGATTTTTTCAGCACTTTTGGGTCCCGTGATTCAACAAGTCGTATTAAATTTTCAGCTTAAAAAGACCGAAGGTGCGGCGTCGGCGCGTGCGCGCGTGCGCCATTCGTGTAACATGGGAAACGAGTCATTCGGAAATCGCGAAAAACGGGCAAGTTTCGCCCGGTTCCCCGGCCGATTGCTCGGCAACCGAGAATCGCAGCGGTATGCCAGCAACACTATGTGATAGATAATCGATTGGCCTTGCGTATAGGATGTCGTCCATAGCGATGCGCGTGCCACGTGCAAAGTTGTGACCACTTTCATGATACAATTGGCATATTCAGGATTTAAATTGGTGCTCGGAAACCGTTCGACGTAGAAGGCTGAACCGGGCACCATTTTGCAGGCGCAGCGACCGTCCTCAAATTATATGTGCTACTCAAAGCTGTGTGACTAATATTTTGGAGTTGAAGTTGAAATGCAATATTTTTTGGACAATTTAATCTTTCACACCGCCGTAACACCCAAAACGAGGACAAACTTGACCGGCAAATTTACACAGACGGATAGCGCCGTTCTTGCTGACAAATATCCACCCAAAATATTAAGTAAATCGCTCATAGGTTACTTATGCTGAAGTCAAACGTAAACGATTACCGACGCTAACGTTGCGAAATAATTGCGTCGAATAAAATAGCATCGTTTAAGTTTACCCAACACTGACACTGCCGCAGTCAAATTCATCAATGAGCGCATGACAAGCAGACGTCGCACCTCCCTCCCGGGGAGATTTTGTTGAAGCCGGTTGACATATTTCAGGCATGTAAACCGCTAAAATGTTTTGGCAGAGACTGCGACACGGGAACGAGATACGGTAAGAAGATATGGGAACGGAATACGGCAACAAGATACGGAAACTAGGTACGAGAAAAGGATGCTGGAACGAGATACGGGAACAGGATACGGGAATGAGATGCGGTAATATGGTAAGGAGATATCAGAACGGTGTACTAGATACGGGAATAAGATACGGGAGCGGGATACGGGAGCGGGATACGGGAACGGGATACGGAAACGGGATCCGGGAACGGGATACGGGAACGGGATACGGGATACGGGAACAGGATACGGGAACGTGATACGAGAACGTGATACGGGAATGGGATACGAAAACAAGATACGGAAACGGGATACGGGAACGGGGACAGGAGTGGGAGCGCGATACGAGATACTGGAACGGGATACGGCAACGGGATACGGGAATGGGATGCGGGAATAGGATACGGGAATGGGATACGGGAATGGGATACGGGAATGGGATACGGGAATGGGATACGGGAATGGGATACGGGAATGGGATACGGGAACGGGATACGGGAACGGGATACGGGAACGGGATACGGGAACGGGAACGGGATACGGGAACGGGATACGGGAACGGGATACGGGAACGGGATACGGTAACGAGATACGGTAACGGGATACGGTAACGGGATACGGGAACGGGATACGGGAACGGGATACGGGGACGGGATACGGGAACGGGATACGGGATACGGGAACGGAATACGGGAACGGAATACGGAATTGGATACGATAACGGGATACGGGAACGGGATAGGGTAACGGGATACGGAAACGGGATACGGGAACAGGATACGGGAACAGGATACGGGAACTGGATACGGGAACGGGATACGGGAACTGGATACGGGAACGGGATACGGAATACGGGAATGGGATACGGAACGGTATACGGGAACGCGATACGGGAACAGGATACGGGAACAGCATAATGAACGGGATACAGGAACGGGATACGGGAACGGGATACGGGAACGGGATACGGGAACGGGATACGGTAACGAGATACGGTAACGGGATACGGTAACGGGATACGGGAACGGGATACGGGAACGGGATACGGGGACGGGATACGGGAACGGGATACGGGAACGGGATACGGGAACGGGATACGGGAACTGGATACGGGAACGGGATACGGGAACGGGATACGGGAACGGAATACGGGAACGGGATACCGGAGCAGGATACCGGAACAGGACACTGGAACAGGATACCGGAACACGTTACCGGAACGGGATATGGAAGCGGGATACGGGAACGAGATACGGGAACGAGATACAGGTACGGGATACGGGAACTGGATACGGGGACGGGATACGGGGACGGGATACGGGGACGGGATACGGGGACGGGATACGGGGACGGAATACGGGGACGGGATACGGGAACGGAATACGGGAACTGGATACGAGAACGGGATACGGGATAGGAGTACGGGGTACGGGATACGGGATACAGGATACGGGAACGGGATACGGAACGGGATACGGAATACGGAATACGGAATACGGAATACGGAATACGGAATACGGGATACGGGAAACGGCTAGCATATATAAATTAGCTGGCTATATAGATTGCGCATCGCGCAATACAGGCCCTCTAGTCTCTATCTCTATCTCTATCTCTATATTATAAATCCTAAAAGATGACCCGCCGCCGCCGGAGTGACGCCCTAAATCAGTTCCTGTGCAGTCGTCTGATGGGTTATGAGAGTGATTTTTTTTAGGACTTTTGGGTCTCGTGATTCAACAGGTCGTATCAAGTTTTGGTGTCGATCCGACCGACGGTGCGGCGTCGGAGCGTGCGCACGTGCGCCATTCGTTTAACATGGGAAACGCGACATTCGGAAATCGCGAAAAACGGGCAAGTTTCGCCCGGTTCCCCGACCGCTTGCTCGGCAACCGAGCATCGCAGCGATATGCGAGCAACACTATGTGATAGATAATCGATTGACCTTGCGTATAGGATGTCGTCCAGAGCGATGCACGTGCCACGTGCAAAGTTGTGACCACTTTTATGAAAAAATTGGCATATTCAGGATTTAAATTGGTGCTCGGAAACCGTTCGACGTAGAAGGCTGAACCGGGCACCATTTTGCAGGCGCAGCGACCGTCTTCAAATTATATGTGTTACTCAAAGCTGTGTGACTAATATTTTGGAGTTGAAATGCAATATTTTCGGACCAATTAATGCTTCACACCGCCATAACACCCAAAACGAGGACAAACTTGCCCGGCAAATTTACACAGACGGATAGCGCCGTTCTTGCTGATCTATATCCACCCAAAATATTATGTAAATCGCTCATAGGTAACTTATGCTGAAGTCAAACGTAAACGATTACCGACGCTAACGTTGCGAAATAATTGCGTCGAATAAAATATCATCGGTTAAGTTTTCCCAACACTGACACTGCCGCAGTCAAATTCATCAATGAGCGCATGACTAGCAGACGTCGCACCTCCCTCCCGGGGAGATTTTGTTGAAGCCGGTTGACATATTTCAGGCATGTAAACCGCTAAAATGCTTTGGCAGAGACTGCGACACGGGAACGAGATACGGTAAGAAAATATGGGAACGAAATACGGAAACAAGATACGGAAACTGGGTACGAGAAAGGGATGCTGGAACGAGATGCGGGAACAGGATACGGGAATGATATACGGTAACTAGATATGGTAAGGAGATATCGGAACGGTGTACGAGATACGGGAATGAGATACGGGAGCGGGTTACGGGAGCAGGATACGGGAGCGGGATACGGGAGCGATATACGGGAGCGGGATACGGGATCGGGATACGGGAGCGGGATAAGAGAACGGGATACGGGATCGGGGTACGTTAACAGGATACGGGAACGGGATACGGGAACGGGATACGGGAACGGGATACGGGAACGGGATACGGGAACGGGATACGGGAACGGGATACGGGAACGGGATACGGGAACGGGATACGGGAACGGGATACGGGAACGGGATACGGGAACGAGATACGAGATACGGGAACGGGATATGTGAACTGGATATGGGAAAAGGATACGGGAACGGGATACGGGAACGGGATACGGGAACGGGATACGGGAACGGGATACGGGAACGGGATACGGGAACGGGATACGGGAACGGGATACGGGAAGGGGATACGGGAACGGGATACGGGAACGGGATACGGGAACAGGATACGGGAACGGGATACGGCAACGGGATATGGGAACGGGATACGGGATACGGGAATGGGATACGGGAACGGGATACGGGAACGGGATACGAGAACGGGAACGGGATACGGGATACCGGATACGGGAATGGAATACGGGAACGGGATACGGGAACGGGATATGAGAACGTGATACGAGAATGGGATACGAGAACGGGATAGGGTAACGTGATACGGAAATGGGATACGGGATACGGGAACGGGAACGGGAACTGGAGCGGGAGCGCCATACGGGATACGGGTACGGGATACGGGAAAGGGATACGGGAACGGGATACGGGAACGGGATACGGGATACGGGAACGGGATACGGGAACGGGATACGGGATACGGGATACGGGATACAGGATACGGGATACGGCATACGGGAACGATATACGGGATACGTGATACGGGAACGGGATACGGGATACGGGAACGGGATACTGGAACGGGATACTGGAACGGGATACTGGAACGGGATACTGGAACGGGATACGGGATACGGGAACGGGATGCGGGAACGGTATACGGGAACTGGATACGGGAGCTGATTAAGGTATACGGGATACGAGAACGGGATACGGGATCATAATATGGCAACGGGATACGGGAACAGGATACGGGAACGGGATACGGGGACGGAATAAGGGAACGGAATACGGGAACGGGATACGGGAACGGGATACGGGAACGGGATACGGGAACGGGATACGGGAACGGGATACGGGAACGGGATACGGGAACGGGATACGGGAACGGGATACGGGAACGGGATACGGGAACGGGATACGGGAACAGGACACGGGAACGGGATACGGGAACGGGATACGAGAACGGGATACAATATACGGGAACTGGATACGGAACGGGATACGGGAACGGGAAACAGGAAGCGGATTCGGAAACTGGATACGGGAGTGGGATAAAGGATACGGGATCGGATGCGTGAACGGGATACGGGATACGGAAACGGGATACGGGATACGGGAACGGGGAACGGGATACGGGATACGGGATACGGGAACGGGATACGGGAACGGGATACGGGAACGGGATACGGGAACGGGATACGGGAACGGGATACGGGAACGTGATACGGGAACGGGATGCGGAAACGAGATACGGAAACGGGATACGGGAACGGGAACGGGAACTGGAGAGGGAGCGGGACACAGGATACGGTATACGGGATCGGGATACGGGATATGGGATACGGGAAACGGGAACGGGATACGGGATACGGGAACGGGATACGGGAACGGGATACGGGAACGGGATACGGGAACGGGATACGGGAACGGGATACGGGAACTGGATACGGGAACGGGATACGGGAACGGGATACGGGAACGGGATACGGGAACGGGATACGGGATACGGGATACGGGAACGGGATACCGGAAGGGGATACGGGAACGGGATACGGGAACGGGATACGGGAACGGGATACGGGAACGGGATACGGGAACGGGATACGGGAACGGGATACGGCAACGGGATACGGAATCTGGATACGGAATCTGGATACGAGAGCTGATTAAGGGATTCAGTAACGGTATAGGGGATACATGAACAGGATACGGGAACGGGATACCGGAAGGGGATACCGGAACGGGATACCGGAACGGGATACCGGAACGGGCTACCGGAACTGGATACCGGAACGGGATACCAGTACGGGATACCGGAACGGGATACGGGAAGTGGATACGGGAACAGGGAATGGCATACGGTCACGGGATAGGGGAACGGGATACGAGAACGGGATACGGGAACGGAATACGGGAACGGGATACGGGAACGGGACATGGTAACGGGATACGGGAACGGGATACGGAAACGGGATACGGAAACGGGATACAGGATACGGGAACGGGATACGGGAACGGGATACGGGATACGGGATACGGGATACGGGAACGGGATACGGGAACGGGATACGGGAACGGGATACGGGAACGGGATACGGTAACTGGATACGGGAGCTGATTAAAGTATCCCGGATACGCGAACGGTATACGGGATACGGGATCAGAATACGGAAATGGGATACGGGAACGGGATATAAGATGTCGGGATATACGCGATATACGGGAACTGGATACGGAACGGGAAACCGGAAGGGGTTTCGGAAACTGGATACGGGAGCGGGATAAAGGATACGGGATCGGATACGTGAAGGGGATACGATATACGGAAACGGGAAACGAGATACGGGATACGGGAACGGGATACGAGAACGGGATACGGCATACGGGATACGGGAACGGGAACGGGATACGGGATACGTAATACGTAATACGTAATACGTAATACGTAATACGTAATACGTAATACGTAATACGTAATACGTAATACGTAATACGGAATACAGAATACGGAATACGAGAAACGAGATACGGAATACGGAATAATGAATACGGAATACGGAATACTGAATACGGAATACTGAATACTGAATACGGAATACTGAATACGGAATACTGAATACGGAATACTGAATACGGAATACTGAATACGGAATACTGAATACGGAATACTGAATACGGAATACTGAATACGGAATACTGAATACGGAATACGGGGCACTGGAAACGGCTAGCATATATAAATAAGCTGGCTATATAAATTGCGCATCGCGCAATAAAGGCCATCTATCTCTATCTATCTCTATATTATAAATCCTAAAAGATGACCCGCCGCCGCCGCCGGAGTGACGCCCTAAATCGGTTCCTGTGCAGTCGTCTGATGAGTTATGAGGAGGATTTTTTCCGGACTTTTGGGTCCCGTGATTCAACAGGTCGTATCAAGTTTTGGTGTTGATCCGACCGACGGTGCGGCGTCGGCACGTGCGCGCGTGCGCCATTCGTTTAACATGGGAAACGCGACATTGTGAAATCGCGAAAATCGGGCAAGTTTCGCCCGGTTCCCCGGCCGCTTGCTCGGCAACCGAGAATCGCAGCGATATGCGAGCAACACTATGTGATAGATAACCGATTGGCCTTGCCTATATAATGTCGTCCAGAGCGAGGCACGTGCCACGTGCAAAGTTGTGATCACTTTAATGATAAAATTGGCCTATTCAGGATTAAAATTGGTGCTCGGAAACCGTTCGACGTAGAAGGCTGAACCGGGCACCATTTTGCAGGCGCAGCGACCGTCTTCAAATTAGATGTGTTACTCAAAGCTGTGTGACTAATATTTTGGAGTTGAAGTTGAAATGCAATATTTTTGGACAATGCAATCCTTCACACCGCCGTAACACCCAAAACGAGGACAAACTTGACCGGCAAATTTACACAGACGGATAGCACTGTTCTTGCTGACCTATATCCACCCAAAATATTCTGTAAATCGCTGATAGGGAGCTTATGCTGATGTCAAACGTAAACGATTACTGACGCTAACGTTGCGAAATAATTGCGTCGAATAAAATAGCGTCGTTTAAGTTTGCCCAAGACTGACACTGCCGCAGTCAAATTCATCAATGAGCGCATGACTAGCAGACGTCGCACCTCCCTCCCGGGGAGATTTTGTTGAAGCCGGTTGACATATGTCAGGCATGTAAACCTCTAAAATGTTTTGGCAGAGACTGCGACACGGGAACGAGATACGGTAAGAAGATATGGGAACGAAATACGGCAACAAGATACGGAAACTGGGTACGGAAAGGGATGCTGGAACGAGATACGAGAACACGATACGGGAATGAGATAAGGTAACTAGATATGGTAAGGAGATATCGGAACGGTGTACTAGATACGGGAATAAGATACGGGAGCGGGATACGGGAACGGGCCACGGGAACGGGCTACAGGAACGGGCTACGGGAACGGGATACGGGAACGGGATACGGGAACGGGATACGGGAACGGGATACAGGAACGAGATACGGGAACGGGATACAGGAACGTGATACAGGAACGTGATACGGGAACGTGATACGGGAATGGGATACGGAAACAAGATACGGAAACGGGATACGAGAACGGGGACTGGAGTGGGAGCGCGATACGGGATACTGGAACGGGATACGGCAACGGGATACAGGAATGGGATACGGCAACGGGTACGGGAATGGGATACGGGAATGGGATACGGGAATGGGATACGGGAATGGGATACGAGAATGGGATACGGGAATGGGATACGGGAATGGGATACGGGAATGGGATACGGTAATGGGATACGGGAATGGGATACGGGAATGGGATACGGGAATGGGATACGGGAATGGGATACGGGAATGGGATACGGGAATGGGATACGGGAATGGGATACGGGAATGGGATACGGGAATGGGATACGGGAATGGGATACGGGAATGGGATACGGGAATGGGATGATATTATAAATCCTAAAAGATGACCCGCCGCCGCCGGGGTGACGCCCTAAATCGGTTCCTGTGCAGCCGTCTGATGAGTTATGAGGGTGATTTTTTTCAGGACTTTTGGGTCTCGTGATTCAACAGGTCGTATCAAGTTCTAGTAACGATCCGACAGACGGTGCGGTGTCGGCGCGTGCGCGAGTGCGCCATTCGTTTAACATGGGAAACGCGACATTGTGAAATCGCGAAAAATGGGCAAGTTTCGCCCGGTTCCCCGGCCGCTTGCTCGGCAACCGAGCATCGCAGCGATATGCGAGCAACACTATGTGATAGATAATCGATTGACCTTGCGTATAGGATGTCATCCAGAGCGATGCGCGTGCCACGTGCAAAGTTGTGACCACTTTCATGAAAAAAATGGCATATTCAGGATTTAAATTGGTGCTCGGAAACCGTTCGACGTAGAAGGCTGAACTGGGCACCATTTTGCAGGCGCAGCGACCGTCTTCAAATTATATGTGTTACTCAAAGCTGTGTGACTAATATTTTGGAGTTGAAGTTGAAATGCAATATTTTCGGACCAATTAATGCTTCACACCGCCGTAACACCCAAAACGAGGACAAACTTGCCCGGCAAATTTACACAGACGGATAGCGCCGTTCTTGCTGATCTATATCCACCCAAAATATTATGTAAATCGCTCATAGGTAACTTATGCTGAAGTCAAACGTAAACGATTACCGACGCTAACGTTGTGAAATAATTGCGTCGAATAAAATAGCGTCGTTTAAGTTTGCCCAAGACTGACACTGCCGCAGTCAAATTCATCAATGAGCGCATGACTAGCAGACGTCGCACCTCCCTCCCGGGGAGATTTTGTTGAAGCCGGTTGACATATTTCAGGCATGTAAACCGCTAAAATGTTTTGGCAGAGACTGCGACACGGGAACGAGATACGGTAAGAAGATATGGGAATGAAATACGGCAACAAGATACGGAAACTGGGTACGAGAAAGGGATGCTGGAACGAGATACGGGAACAGGATAAGGGAATAAGATGCGGTAACTAGATATAGTAAGGAGATATCGGAACGGTGTACTAGATACGGGAATAAGATACTGGAGCGGGATACGGGAGCGGGATACGGGAACGGGATACGGGAACGTGATACAGGAACGTGATACGGGAACGTGATACGGGAATGGAATACAGAAACAAGATACGGCAACGGGATACGGAAACGAGGACTGGAGTGGGAGCGCGATACGGGATATTGGAACGGGCTACGGCAACGGGATACGGGAATGGGATACGGGAATAGGATACGGGAATGGGATACGGGAACAGGATATGGGATACGGGAACGGGATACAGGAACGGGATACGGGAACGGGATACGGGAACGGGGTACGGGAACAGGATACTGGAACAGGGATACGGGAACGAGATACGGGAACGGAATAGAGGAACGCGATACGGGAGAGTCATACAGGAACGTGATACGGGAACGTGATACGGGAATGGGATACGGAAACAAGATACGGAAACGGGATACGGGAACGGGGACTGGAGTGGGAAGGCGATACGGGATACTGGAACGGGATACGGCAACGGGATACGGGAATGGGATACGGGAATGGGATACGGGAATGGGATACGTGAATGGGATACGGGAATGGTATACGGGAATGGGATACGGGAATGGGATACGGGAATGGGATACGGGAATGGGATACGGGAATGGGATACGGGAATAGGATACGGGAACTGGATAGGGGAATGGGATACGGGAATGGGATACGAGAATGGGATACGGGAACATGATATGGGATACGGGGTACGGAAACGGAATACGGGAACGGAATACGGGAACGGAATACGGGAACGGAATACGGGAACGGAATACGGGAACGGAATACGGGAACGGAATACGGGAACGGAATACGGGAACGGAATACGGGAACGGGATACGAGAACGGGATACTAGAACGGGATACGGGAACGGGATACGGGAACGGGATAGGGTAACGGGATACATACGGAAACGGGATACGGGGACGGGATACGGGAACTGGATACGGGAACGGGATACGGGAACGGGATACGGGAACTTGATACGGGAACAGGATACGGGAACGAGATACAGGAACGGCATACGGGAGACGGGAACGGGATACGGGAATGGGATACGGTAACGGGATACGGGAACGGGATACGGGAACGGGATACGGGAACGGGATACGGGAACGGGATACGGGAACGGGATACGGGAACGGGATACGGGAACGGGGTACGGGATACAGGAACGGGATACGGGAAAGGGATACGGGAACGGGATACGGGGCACGAGAACTGGATACGGGAACGGGATACGGGAACGGGATACGAGAACGGGATACGGGAACGGGATACGGGAACGGGATACGGGAACGGGAACGGGATACGGGAACGGGATACGGGATACGGGATACGGGATACGGAAACGGCATACGGGAATGGGATACAGAATACGGGATACGGGAACGGGATACGGGAACGGGATACAGGAACGGGATACGGGAACGGGAAACGGGAACGGGATACAGTTACAGGATAAGGGAACGGGATACGGGAACGGGATACGGGAACGGGATACGGGAACGGGATACGGGAACGGGATACGGGAACGTGATACGGGAACGGGATACGGGATACGGAAACGGCATACGGGAATGGGATACAGGATACGGGATACGGGATACGGGATACGGGATACGGGAACAGGATACGGCAACGGGATACGGAATCTGGATACGGGAGCTGATTAAGGGATTCGGTAACGGTATACGGGATACATGAATGGGATACCGGAACGGGATAGCGGAACGGGATACCGGAACGGGATACGGGAACTGGATACGGGAACAGGGAACGGGATACAGGCACGGGATACGGTTACGGGATACCACAACGGGATACGGGAACGGGATACGGGAACGGGATACGGGAACGGGATACGGGAACGGGATACGGGAACGGGATACGGGAACGGGATACGGGAACGGGATACGGGAACGGGATACGCGAACGGAATACGGGAACGGGATACTGGAACGGGATACGGGAACGGGATATGGGAACGGGATACGGGAACGGGATACGGGATACGGGAACGGGATACGGGAACGGGATACGGGAACGGGAACGGGATACGTAATACGGAATTTGGTATACGGAATACGGAATACGAGATACGGAATACGGAATACGAGATACGGAATACGGAATACGGAATAATGCATACGGAATACGGAATACGGGACACTAGAAACGGCTAGCATATATACATAAGCTGGCTATATAAATTGCGCATCGCGCAATAAAGGCCATCGTCTCTATATTATAAATCCTAAAAGATGACCCGCCGCCGCCGGAGTGACGCCCTAAATTGGTTTCTGTGCAGCCGTCTGATGGGTTATGAGGATTATTTTTTCAGCACTTTTGGGTCCTGTAATTCAACAGGTTGTATTACATTTTCAGCTTAATAAGGCCGACGGTGCGGCGTCGGCGCGTGCGCGCGTGCGCCAATCGTTTAACATGGGAAACGCGATATTCGGAAATAGCGGTTCCTCGCGGTTCCCCGGCCACTTGCTCGGCAACCAAGAGTCGCAGCGGTATCCGAGCAACACTATGTGATAGATAATCAATTGGCCTGGCGTATACGATGTCTGGTTGAGAACGATGCGCGTGCTACGTGCAAAGTTGTGACCACTTTAATGATACAATTGGCATATTCGGGATTTCAATTGGTGCTCGGAAAATGTTTGACGTAGAACGCTGATCCGGGCACCATTTTGCAGGTGCAGAGACCGTCTTCAAATTATTTTTGTTACTCAAAGCTGTGTGACTAATATTTTGGCGTTGAAGTTGAAATGCAATATTTTTGGACCATTTAATGTTTCACACCGCCGTAACACCCAAAATGAGGACAAACTTGACCGGAAAATTTACACAGACGGATAGCGCCGTTCTTGCTTACCTATATCCACCCGAAATATTCTGCTAATCGCTCATAGGTAACTTATGCTGAAGTCAAACGTAAACGATTACCGACGGTACGCGCCAGTCGGGCGCCGGCCGGCGGCCGGCGATAGCTCCCCTCGCAATAACGTAACGTCCGGCTCGTTGGCTTGCGTAGTCTGGCGCCGGCGGCGCCGCCCGCCCGCAATAACGTAACGTCCGGCTCGTTGCTCGCGGTAGGTAGGTCTACTAACATGCCAAGATCCGCGAGCACTGGCGGGTACCTAATATTCCGCTAACATATTATCGTGAGTCATTTATAATGCATGTATATTATGTAATCCTACCACACAATACGATTGCTTAATTTTGCCGATTTAGGGCGTCACTCCGGCGGCGGCGGCGGCGGCGGGTCATCTTTTAGGATTTACTAGAGGGCCTGTATTGCGCGATGCGCAATTTATATAGCCAGCTAATTTATATATGCTAGTCGTTTCCCGTATTCCGTATTCCGTATATCGTATTCCGTATTCAGTATCCCGTTCCCGATCCCGTTCCCGTATCCCGTTCCCGTATCCCGTTCCCGTATCCCGTATCCCGTTCCCGTATCCCGTTCCCATATCCTGTTCCCTTATCCCGTTTCCGTATCCCGTTCCCGAATGTCGTTCCCGTATCCCGTTCCCGTATCCCGTTCCCGTATCCCGTTCCCCTATCCCGTTCACGTATCCCGTGCACGTATCCGGTTCCCGTATCCGGTTCCCGTATCCGGTTCCTGTATCCGGTTCCCGTATCCAGTTCCCGTATCCGGTTCCCGTATCCGGTTCCCGTATCCGGTTCCCGTATCCGGTTCCCGTATCCGGTTCCCGTATCCGGTTCGCGTATCCCGTTCCCAAATCCCGTTCCCGTATCCCGTTCCAATCTCGTTCCCGTATCCTGTTCCCGTATCCCGTTCCCGTATCCCGTTCCCGTATCCCCTTCCTGTATCCCGTATCCCGTTCCCGTATCCCGTTCCCGTGTCCCATGTCCCGTTCCCGTATTCCGTTCCCGTATTCCGTTCCCGTATCCCGTTCCCGTATCCCGTTCCCGTATCCCGTTCCAGTATTCCGTTCCCGTCTCCCGTATCTCGTATCCCGTATCGCATCTCCCGTATCCCATCTCCCGTATCCCATCTCCCGTATCCCATCTCCCATATCCCATCTCCCGTATCCCGTTTCCTGTATCACGTTTCCCTTATATCGCATCCTGTATCATGTATCCTGTATACCGTATCCCGTATTATGTATCCCGTATTATGTATCCCGTATTATGTATCCCGTATTATGTATTCCGTATTCCGTATTCCGTATCTCGTATCCCGTTCCCGTATCCCGTTCCCATATCCCGTTCCCGTCTCCCGTTCCCGTCTCCCGTTCCCGTATCCCGTTCCCGTATCCCGTTCCCGTATCCCGTTCCCGTATCCCGTTCCCGTATCCCGTATCCCGTATCCCGTTCCCTTATCCCGTTCCCGTATTCCGTGTCCGTATCCCGTGCCCGTATCCCGTTCCCGTATCCCGTTCCCCGTTCCCGTATCCCGTTCCCGTATCCCGTTCCCGTATCCCGTTCCCGTGTCCCGTTCCCGTATCCCGTTCCCGTATCCCGTTCGCGTATCCAATTCCCGTATCCCGTTCCCGTGTCCCGTTGCCGTATCCCGTTCCTGTATCCCGTTCCCTTATCCCGTTCCCGTATCCTGTATCTTCTATCCCGTTCCCGTATCCCGTATCCCGTTCCCGTATCCCGTTCCATTATCCCGGTCCCGTATCCCGTTCCCGTATCCCGTTCCCGTATCCCGTTCCCGTATCCCGTTCCCGTTCCCGTATCCCGTTCCCGTATCCCGTTCCCGTATCCCGTTCCCGTATTCCGTGTCCGTATCCCGTGCCGGTATCCCGTTCCTTGTTCCCGTATCCCGTTCCCGTATCCCGTTCCCGTATCCCGTTCCCGTATCCCGTTCCCGTATCCCGTTCCCGTTCCCGTATCCCGTTCCCGTATCCGGTTCCCGTATCCGGTTCCCGTATCCAGTTCCCTTATCCAGTTCCCATATCCGGTTCCCATATCTAGTTCCCGTATCTCATTCGTGTATCCCGTATCCCGTTCCCGTATCCCGTTCCCGTATCCCGTTCCCGTATCCCGTTCCCGTATCCCGTTCCCGTATCCCGTTCCCGTATCCCGTTCCCGTATCCCGTTCCCGTATTCTGTCCCGTATCCCGTTCCCGTATCTCGTATTCTGTCCCGTATCCCGTATCCCGTTCCCGTATCCCGTATACCTTAATCAGCTCCCGTATCCAGTTTCCGTATCCCGTTCCTGTATCCCGCTCCCGTATCTCATTCCCGTATCTCGTACACCGTTCCAATATCTCCTTACCATATCTAGTTCCCGTATCTCATTCCTGTATCCTGTTCCCGTATCTCTAGTTCCAGCATCCCTTTCTCGTACCCAGTTTCCGTATCTTGTTGCCGTATTTCGTTCCCATATCTTCTTACCGTATCTCGTTGCCGTATCGCAGTGTCTGCCAAAACATTCTAGCAGTTTAAATGCCTGAAACCTGTCAACCGGCTTCAACAAAATATCCTCGCGAGGGAGGTGGGACGTCAGCTAGTCATGCACTCATGGCTGAATTTGACTGAATCAGTGTCAGTCTTGGGCAAAATTAAGCGATCGTAGTGTGTGGTAGGATTACATAATATACATGCATTATAAATGACTCACGATAATATGTTAGCGGAATATTAGGTACTCGCCAGTGCTCGCGGATCTTGGCAGGTTAGAAGACCTACCTACCACGAGCAACGAGCCGGACGTTACGTTATTGCTGGTGGGCGGCGCCGTCGGCGCCAGACTACGCAAGCCAACGAGTCGGACGTTACGTTATTGCGTGCGGGAGCTATCGCCGGCCGCCGGCCGGCGCCCGACTGGCGCATAGCGTCGGTAATCGTTTACGTTTGACTTCAGCATAAGTTACCTATGAGCGATTAGCAAAATATTTTGGGTGGATATAGGTCAGCGAGAACGGCGCTATTCGTCTGTGTAAATTTTCCGGTCAAGTTTGTCCTGATTTTGGGTGTTGTGAAGCATTAAATGGTCCAAAAATATTGCATTTCAACTTCAACGCCAAAATATTAGTCTCACAGCTTTGAGTAACAAATATAATTTGAAGACGGTCACTGCGCCTGCAAAATGGTGCCCCAATCAGCGTTCTACATCGAACAGTTTCCGAGCAACAATTTAAATCCTGAATAGGCCAATTTTATCATTAAAGTGGTCACAACTTTGCACGTGGCACGCGAATCGCTCTGGACGACATCCTATACGCAAGGCCAATCGATTATCTATCACATAGTGTTGCTCGCATATCGCTGCGACCCTTGGTTGCCGAGCAAGCGGCCGGGGAACCGCGCGAAACTTGCCCGTTTTTCGCGATTTAACAATGTCGCGTTTCCCATGTTAAACGAATGGCGCACGCGCGCACGTGTCGACGCCGCACCGTCGGTCGGATCGACACCAAAACTTGATACGACCTGTTGAATCACGGAACCCAAAGGTCCTGAAAAAATCATTCTCCTAACTCATCAGAAAATGGCACAGGAACCGATTTAGGGCGTCACTCCGGCGGCGGCGGGTCATCTTTTAGGATTTATAATATAGAGACTAGATGGCCTTTATTGCGCGATACGCAATTTATATAGCCAGCTAATTTATATATGCTATCCGTTTCCCGTATCTCGTATTCCGTATTCAGTATTCGGTATTCCTTATTCCTTATTCCGTATTCCGTATTCCGTATTCCGTATTCCGTAGTTCGTATGTCGTATTCCGTATCCCGTTCCCGTTCTTGTATCCCGTTCCCGTCTCCCGTTCCCGTATCCTGTTCCCGTATCCCGTTCCCGTATCCCGTTCCCGTATCCCGTTACCGTATCCCGTTACCGTATCCCGTTACCGTATCCCGTTACCGTATCCCGTTACCGTATCCCGTTACCGTATCCCGTTACCGTATCCCGTTACCGTATCCCGTTACCGTATCCCGTTCCCGTATCTCGTTCCCGTATCCCGTTCCCGTATCCTGTTCCCGTATCCCGTTCCCGTATCCAGTTCCCGTATCTGGTTCCCGTATCCGGTTCCCGTATCCGGTTCCCGTATCCGGTTCCCGTATCCGGTTCCCGTATCCGGTTCCCGTATCCGGTTCCCGTATCCGGTTCCCGTATCCCGTTCCCGTATCCCGTTCCCGTATCCCGTTCCCGTATCTCGTTCCCGTATCCCGTTCCGGTATCCCGTACCCGTATCCCGTTCCCGTATCCCGTTCCATTATCCCGTTCCAGTATCCCGTTCTCGTTCCCGTATCCCGTTCCCGTATCCCGTTCCGTATCCCGTTCCGTATCCCGTTCCTGTATCCCGTTCCTGTATCCCGTTCCTGTATCCCGTTCCTGTATCCCGTTCCTGTATCCCGTTCCTGTATCCCGTTCCTGTATCCCGTTCCTGTATCCCGTTCCTGTATCCCGTTCCTGTATCCCGTTCCAGTATCCCGTATCCCGTATCCCGTTCCCATATCCCGTATACCGTTACCGTATCCCTTAATCAGTTCCCGTATCCAGTTTCCGTATCACGTTCCCGTAACCCGTTCCCGTATCCCGTGCCCGTATCCCGTTCCCGTATCTCGTTTCCGTATCCCGTTTCCGTATTCAGTTCCCGTACCCGTTCCCGTATCCCATCCCCTTATCCCATTCCCGTATCCCATTCCTGTATCCCGTTCCCGTATCCCGTTCCCGTATCCCGTTCCCGTATCCCGTTCCCGTATCCCGTATCCCGTTCCCGTATCCCGTTCCCGTATCCCGTATCCCGTTCCCGTATCCCGTATCCCGTTCCTGTATCCCGTTCCCGGATCCCGTTCCCGGATCCCGTTCCCGGATCCCGTTCCCGGATCCCGTTCCCGGATCCCGTTCCCGTATACCGCTCCCGTATTCCGTTCCCTATCCTGTTCCCGTATCGCGTTTCTGTATACCGTTCCGTATCCCATTCCCCTATCCCGTTCCCGTATCCCTTTACCGTATCCCGTTCCCGTATCCCGTTCCCGTATCCCGTTCCCGTATCCCGTTCCCGTATCTCGTTCCCGTTCCCGTATCCCGTTCCCGTATCCCATTACCCTATCCCGTTCCCGTATCCTGTTCCCGTATTCCGTTTCCGTATTCCGTTCCAGTATTCCGTTCCCGTATTCCGTTCCCGTATTCCGTTCCCGTATACTGTTCCCGTATTCCGTTCCCGTATTCCGTTCCCGTATTCCGTTCCCGTATTCCGTTCCCGTATTCCGTTCCCGTATTCCGTTCCCGTATTCTGTTCTCGTATTCCGTTCCCGTATTCCGTTCCCGTATTCCGTTCCCGTATTCCGTTCCCGTATCCCATATCCTGTTCCCGTATCCCGTTGCCGTATTCCGTTACAATATCCCGTATCGCGCTCCCACTCCAGTCCCCGTTCCGTATCCCGTTTCCGTATCTCGTTTCTGTATTCCATTCCCGTTTCACGTTCCCGTATCACGTTCCTGTATCACGTTCCCGTATCCAGTTCCAGTATCCTGCTCCCGTATCTTATTCCCGTATCTAGTACACCGTTCCGATATCTCCTTACCATATCTAGTTACCGCATCTTATTCCCGTATCCTGTTCCCGTATCTCGTCCCAGCATCCCTTTCTCGTACCCAGTTTCCGTATCTTGTTGCCGTATTTCGTTCCGATATCTTCTTACCGTATCTCGTTCCCGTGTCGCAGTCTCTGCCAAAACATTTTAGCGGTTTACATGCCTGAAATATGTCAACCGGCTTCAACAAAATCTCCCCGGGAGGGAGGTGCGACGTCTGCTAGTCATGCGCTCATTGATGAATTTGACTGCGGCAGTGTCAGTCTTGGGCAAACTTAAATGATGCTATTTTATTCGACGCAATTATTTCGCAACGTTAGCGTCGGTAATCGTTTACGTTTGACTTCAGCATAAGTTACCTATGAGCGATTTACATAATATTTTGGGTGGATATAGGTCAGCAAGAACGGCGCTATCCGTCGGTGTAAATTTGCCGGACAAGTTTGTCCTCGTTTTGGGGGTTACGGCGGTGTGAAGGATTAAATTGTCCAAAAATATTGCATTTCAAATCCCACTCCAAAATATTAGTCACACAGCTTTGAGTAACACATATAATTTGAAGACGGTCGCTGCGCCTGCAAAATGGTGCCCGGTTCAGCCTTCTACGTCGAACGGTTTCCGAGCACCAATTTAAATCCTGAATATGCCAATTTTATCATGAAAGTGGGCACAACTTTGCCTGTGGCACGCGCATCGCTCTGGACGACATCCTATACGCAAGGCCAATCGATTATCTATCACATAGTGTTGCTCGCATATCGCTGGGACTTTCGGTTGCCGAGCAATCGGCTAGATGGCCTTTATTGCGCGATGCGCAATTTATATAGCCAGCTTATTTATATATGCTAGCCGTTTCCAGTGTCCCGTATTCCGTATTCCGTATTCCGTATTCCGTATTCCGTATTCCGTATTCCGTATTCCGTATTCCGTATTCCGTATTCCGTATTCTGTATTCCGTATCTCGTACCTCATATTCCGTATTCCGTATTCCGTATTCTGTATTACGTCTCCCGTTCCCGTATCCCGTTCCCGTATCCCGTTCTCGTATCCCGTTCACGTATCCCGTTCACGTATCCCGTTCCCGTATCCCGTTCCCGTATCCCGTTCCCGTATCCCGTTCCCGTATCCCGTTCCCGTATCCCGTTCCCGTATCCCGTTCCCGTATCCCGTTGCCATATCCCGTTCCTGTACCCCGTTCCCGTATCCCGTTCCTGTATCCCGTTCCCGTATCCCGTTCCCGTATCCCGTTCCCGTATCCCGTTCCCGTATCCCGTATCCCGTTCCCGTATCCCGTTCCCGTATCCCGTTCCCGTATCCCGTTCCCGTATCCCGTTCCCGTATCCCGTTCCCGTATCCCGTTCCCGTATCCCGTTCCCGTATCCCGTATCCCGTCCCCGTATCCCGTCCCCGTATCCCGTCCCCGTATCCCGTCCCCGTATCTCGTCCCCGTATCCCGTCCCCGTATCCCGTCCCCGTATCCCGTTCAAGTATACCGCCCCCGTATACCGTTTCCGTATCCCGTTCCCGAATCCCGTTCCCGTATCCCGTTGCCGTATCCCGTTCCCGTATTCCGTTACCGTATTCCGTTACCGTACTCCGTTACCGTATCCCGTTCCCGTATCCCGTTCCCGTATCCCGTTCCCGTATCCCGTTCCCGTATCCCGTTCCCGTATCCCGTTCCCGTATCCCGTTCCCGTATCCCGTATCCCGTTCCCGTATCCCGTATCCCGTTCCATTATCCCGTTCCAGTATCCCGTTCTCGTTGCCGTATCCCGTTCCCTTATCCCGTTCCCGTATTCCGTGTCCGTATCCCGTGCCCGTATCCCGTTCCCGTATCCCGTTCCCCGTTCCCGTATCCCGTTCCCGTATCCCGTTCCCGTATCCCGTTCCCGTATCCCGTTCCCGTATCCCGTTCCCGTATCCCGTTCGCGTATCCAATTCCCGTATCCCGTTCCCGTGTCCCGTTGCCGTATCCCGTTCCTGTATCCCGTTCCCTTATCCCGTTCCCGTATCCTGTATCTTCTATCCCGTTCCCGTATCCCGTATCCCGTTCCCGTATCCCGTTCCATTATCCCGGTCCCGTATCCCGTTCCCGTATCCCGTTCCCGTATCCCGTTCCCGTATCCCGTATCCCGTTCCCGTTCCCGTATCCCGTTCCCGTATCCCGTTCCCGTATCCCGTTCCCGTATTCCGTGTCCGTATCCCGTGCCGGTATCCCGTTCCTTGTTCCCGTATCCCGTTCCCGTATCCCGTTCCCGTATCCCGTTCCCGTATCCCGTTCCCGTATCCCGTTCCCGTATCCCGTTCCCGTTCCCGTATCCCGTTCCCGTATCCGGTTCCCGTATCCGGTTCCCGTATCCGGTTCCCGTATCCAGTTCCCTTATCCAGTTCCCATATCCGGTTCCCATATCTAGTTCCCGTATCTCATTCGTGTATCCCGTATCCCGTTCCCGTATCCCGTTCCCGTATCCCGTTCCCGTATCCCGTTCCCGTATCCCGTTCCCGTATTCTGTCCCGTATCCCGTTCCCGTATCTCGTATTCTGTCCCGTATCCCGTATCCCTTTCCCGTATCCCGTATACCTTAATCAGCTCCCGTATCCAGTTTCCGTATCCCGTTCCTGTATCCCGCTCCCGTATCTCATTCCCGTATCTCGTACACCGTTCCAATATCTCCTTACCATATCTAGTTCCCGTATCTCATTCCTGTATCCTGTTCCCGTATCTCTAGTTCCAGCATCCCTTTCTCGTACCCAGTTTCCGTATCTTGTTGCCGTATTTCGTTCCCATATCTTCTTACCGTATCTCGTTGCCGTATCGCAGTGTCTGCCAAAACATTCTAGCAGTTTAAATGCCTGAAACCTGTCAACCGGCTTCAACAAAATATCCTCGCGAGGGAGGTGGGACGTCAGCTAGTCATGCACTCATGGCTGAATTTGACTGAATCAGTGTCAGTCTTGGGCAAAATTAAGCGATCGTAGTGTGTGGTAGGATTACATAATATACATGCATTATAAATGACTCACGATAATATGTTAGCGGAATATTAGGTACTCGCCAGTGCTCGCGGATCTTGGCAGGTTAGTAGACCTACCTACCACGAGCAACGAGCCGGACGTTACGTTATTGCTGGTGGGCGGCGCCGTCGGCGCCAGACTACGCAAGCCAACGAGTCGGACGTTACGTTATTGCGTGCGGGAGCTATCGCCGGCCGCCGGCCGGCGCCCGACTGGCGCATAGCGTCGGTAATCGTTTACGTTTGACTTCAGAATAAGTTACCTATGAGCGATTAGCAAAATATTTTGGGTGGATATAGGTCAGCGAGAACGGCGCTATTCGTCTGTGTAAATTTTCCGGTCAAGTTTGTCCTGATTTTGGGTGTTGTGAAGCATTAAATGGTCCAAAAATATTGCATTTCAACTTCAACGCCAAAATATTAGTCTCACAGCTTTGAGTAACAAATATAATTTGAAGACGGTCACTGCGCCTGCAAAATGGTGCCCCAATCAGCGTTCTACATCGAACAGTTTCCGAGCAACAATTTAAATCCTGAATAGGCCAATTTTATCATTAAAGTGGTCACAACTTTGCACGTGGCACGCGAATCGCTCTGGACGACATCCTATACGCAAGGCCAATCGATTATCTATCACATAGTGTTGCTCGCATATCGCTGCGACCCTTGGTTGCCGAGCAAGCGGCCGGGGAACCGCGCGAAACTTGCCCGTTTTTCGCGATTTAACAATGTCGCGTTTCCCATGTTAAACGAATGGCGCACGCGCGCACGTGTCGACGCCGCACCGTCGGTCGGATCGACACCAAAACTTGATACGACCTGTTGAATCACGGAACCCAAAGGTCCTGAAAAAATCATTCTCCTAACTCATCAGAAAATGGCACAGGAACCGATTTAGGGCGTCACTCCGGCGGCGGCGGGTCATCTTTTAGGATTTATAATATAGACTAGATGGCCTTTATTGCGCGATGCGCAATTTATATAGCCCGCTAATTTATATATGCTATCCGTTTCCCGTATCTCGTATTCCGTATTCAGTATTCGGTATTCCTTATTCCTTATTCCGTATTCCGTATTCCGTATTCCGTAGTCCGTATGTCGTATTCCGTATCCCGTTCCCGTTCTTGTATCCCGTTCCCGTCTCCCGTTCCCGTATCCTGTTCCCGTATCCCGTTCCCGTATCCCGTTCCCGTATCCCGTTACCGTATCCCGTTACCGTATCCCGTTACCGTATCCCGTTACCGTATCCCGTTACCGTATCCCGTTACCGTATCCCGTTCCCGTATCTCGTTCCCGTATCCCGTTCCCGTATCCTGTTCCCGTATCCCGTTCCCGTATCTGGTTCCCGTATCCGGTTCCCGTATCCGGTTCCCGTATCCGGTTCCCGTATCCCGTTCCCGTTCCCGTATCCCGTTCCCGTATCTCGTTCCCGTATCCCGTTCCGGTATCCCGTACCCGTATCCCGTTCCCGTATCCCGTTCCATTATCCCGTTCCAGTATCCCGTTCTCGTTCCCGTATCCCGTTCCCGTATCACGTTCCGTATCCCGTTCCTGTATCCCGTTCCTGTATCCCGTTCCTGTATCCCGTTCCTGTATCCCGTTCCTGTATCCCGTTCCTGTATCCCGTTCCTGTATCCCGTTCCTGTATCCCGTTCCTGTATCCCGTTCCTGTATCCCGTTCCTGTATCCCGTTCCTGTATCCCGTTCCTGTATCCCGTTCCAGTATCCCGTATCCCGTATCCCGTTCCCGTATCCCGTATACCGTTACCGTATCCCTTAATCAGTTCCCGTATCCAGTTTCCGTATCACGTTCCCGTAACCCGTTCCCGTATCCCGTGCCCGTATCCCGTTCCCGTATCTCGTTTCCGTATCCCGTTTCCGTATTCAGTTCCCGTACCCGTTCCCGTATCCCATCCCCTTATCCCATTCCCGTATCCCATTCCTGTATCCCGTTCCCGTATCCCGTTCCCGTATCCCGTTCCCGTATCCCGTATCCCGTTCCCGTATCCCGTATCCCGTTCCCGTATCCCGTTCCCGTATCCCGTATCCCGTTCCCGTATCCCGTATCCCGTTCCTGTATCCCGTTCCCGGATCCCGTTCCCGGATCCCGTTCCCGGATCCCGTTCCCGGATCCCGTTCCCGGATCCCGTTCCCGGATCCCGTTCCCGTATACCGCTCCCGTATTCCGTTCCCTATCCTGTTCCCGTATCGCGTTTCTGTATACCGTTCCGTATCCCATTCCCCTATCCCGTTCCCGTATCCCGTTACCGTATCCCGTTCCCGTATCCCGTTCCCGTATCCCGTTCCCTATCCCGTTCCCGTTCCCGTATCCCGTTCCCGTATCCCGTTACCCTATCCCGTTCCCGTATCCTGTTCCCGTATTCCGTTTCCGTATTCCGTTCCAGTATTCCGTTCCCGTATTCCGTTCCCGTATTCCGTTCCCGTATACTGTTCCCGTATTCCGTTCCCGTATTCCGTTCCCGTATTCCGTTCCCGTATTCCGTTCCCGTATTCCGTTCCCGTATTCCGTTCCCGTATTCTGTTCTCGTATTCCGTTCCCGTATTCCATTCCCGTATTCCGTTCCCGTATTCCGTTCCCGTATTCCGTTCCCGTATTCCGTTCCCGTATCCCATATCCTGTTCCCGTATCCCGTTGCCGTATTCCGTTACAATATCCCGTATCGCGCTCCCACTCCAGTCCCCGTTCCGTATCCCGTTTCCGTATCTTGTTTCTGTATTCCATTCCCGTTTTACGTTCCCGTATCACGTTCCTGTATCACGTTCCCGTATCCAGTTCCAGTATCCTGCTCCCGTATCTTATTCCCGTATCTAGTACACCGTTCCGATATCTCCTTACCATATCTAGTTACCGCATCTTATTCCCGTATCCTGTTCCCGTATCTCGTCCCAGCATCCCTTTCTCGTACCCAGTTTCCGTATCTTGTTGCCGTATTTCGTTCCGATATCTTCTTACCGTATCTCGTTCCCGTGTCGCAGTCTCTGCCAAAACATTTTAGCGGTTTACATGCCTGAAATATGTCAACCGGCTTCAACAAAATCTCCCCGGGAGGGAGGTGCGACGTCTGCTAGTCATGCGCTCATTGATGAATTTGACTGCGGCAGTGTCAGTCTTGGGCAAACTTAAATGATGCTATTTTATTCGACGCAATTATTTCGCAACGTTAGCGTCGGTAATCGTTTACGTTTGACTTCAGCATAAGTTACCTATGAGCGATTTACATAATATTTTGGGTGGATATAGGTCAGCAAGAACGGCGCTATCCGTCGGTGTAAATTTGCCGGACAAGTTTGTCCTCGTTTTGGGGGTTACGGCGGTGTGAAGGATTAAATTGTCCAAAAATATTGCATTTCAAATCCCACTCCAAAATATTAGTCACACAGCTTTGAGTAACACATATAATTTGAAGACGGTCGCTGCGCCTGCAAAATGGTGCCCGGTTCAGCCTTCTACGTCGAACGGTTTCCGAGCACCAATTTAAATCCTGAATATGCCAATTTTATCATGAAAGTGGGCACAACTTTGCCTGTGGCACGCGCATCGCTCTGGACGACATCCTATACGCAAGGCCAATCGATTATCTATCACATAGTGTTGCTCGCATATCGCTGGGACTTTCGGTTGCCGAGCAATCGGCTAGATGGCCTTTATTGCGCGATGCGCAATTTATATAGCCAGCTTATTTATATATGCTAGCCGTTTCCAGTGTCCCGTATTCCGTATTCCGTATTCCGTTTTCACTATTCCGTATTCCGTATTCCGTATTCCGTATTCCGTATTCCGTATTCCGTATTCCGTATTCTGTATTCCGTATCTCGTACCTCATATTCCGTATTCCGTATTCCGTATTCTGTATTACGTCTCCCGTTCCCGTATCCCGTTCCCGTATCCCGTTCTCGTATCCCGTTCACGTATCCCGTTCACGTATCCCGTTCCCGTATCCCGTTCCCGTATCCCGTTCCCGTATCCCGTTCCCGTATCCCGTTCCCGTATCCCGTTCCCGTATCCCGTTCCCGTATCCCGTTCCCGTATCCCGTTGCCATATCCCGTTCCTGTACCCCGTTCCCGTATCCCGTTCCTGTATCCCGTTACCGTATCCCGTTCCCGTATCCCGTTCCCGTATCCCGTTCCCGTATCCCGTATCCCGTTCCCGTATCCCGTTCCCGTATCCCGTTCCCGTATCCCGTTCCCGTATCCCGTTCCCGTATCCCGTATCCCGTCCCCGTATCCCGTCCCCGTATCCCGTCCCCGTATCCCGTCCCCGTATCTCGTCCCCGTATCCCGTCCCCGTATCCCGTCCCCGTATCCCGTTCAAGTATACCGCCCCCGTATACCGTTTCCGTATCCCGTTCCCGAATCCCGTTCCCGTATCCCGTTGCCGTATCCCGTTCCCGTATTCCGTTACCGTATCCCGTTCCCGTATCCCGTTCCCGTATCCCGTTCCCGTATCCCGTTCCCGTATCCCGTTCCCGTATCCCGTTCCCGTATCCCGTTCCCGTATCCCGTTCCCGTATCCCGTTCCCGTATCCCGTTCCCGTATCCCGTTCCCGTATCCCGTTCCATTATCCCGTTCCAGTATGCCGTTCTCGTTGCCGTATCCCGTTCCCGTATCCCGTTCCCGTATCCAGTTCCCGTATCCCGTTCCCGTATCCCGTATTCTGTATCCCTTTCCCGTATGCCGTTTCCGTATCCCGTCTCCCGCTCCCGTATCCCGTTCTCGTATCCCGTTCCCGTATCCCGTTCCCGTATCCTGTTCTCGTGTCCCGTATCCCGTATCCCGTATCCCGTATCCCGTATCCCGTTCCCGTATCCTGTTCTCGTATCCCGTTCCCGTATCCCGTTCCCGTATCTCGTTCCCGTATCCCGTTCCCGTATCCCGTTCCCGTATCCCGTTCACGTCTCCCGTTCCTGTATCCCGTATGCCGTTCCCGTATCCCGTTCCCTTATCCCGTATCCCGTATCCCATTCCCGTATCCCATTCCCGTATTCCATTCCCGTATCACATTCCCGTATCCCATTCCCGTATCTCATTCCCGTATCCCATTCCCGTATCCCATTCCCGTATCTTATTCCCGTATCCCATTCCCGTATCCCATTCCTGTATCCCATTCCCGTATCCCATTCCCGTATCCCATTCCCGTATCCCATTCCCGTATCCCATTCCCGTATCCCATTCTCGTATCTCATTCCCGTATCCCATTCCCGTATCCCATTCCCGTATCCCATTCCCGTATCCCATTCCCGTATCCCATTCCCGTATCCCATTCCCGTATCCCATTCCCGTATCCCATTCCCGTATCCCATTCCCGTATCCCATTCCCGTATCCCATTCTCGTATCCCATTCCCGTATCCAGTTGCCGTATCCCGTTCCAGTATCCCGTATCGCGTTCCCACTCCAGTCCCCGTTCCCGTATCCCGTTTCTGTATCTTGTTTCCGTATCCCATTCCCGTATCACGTTCCCGTATCCCGTTCACGTATCCCGTTCACGTATCCCGTTCACGTATCCCGTTCCCGTATCCCGTTCACTTATGCCGCTCCCGTATCCCGCTCCCGTATCTCATTCCCGTTTCTTGTATACCGTTCCGATATCCCCTTACCATATCTAGTTCCCGTATCTCATTCCTGTATCCTGTTCCCGTATCTCGTTCCAGCATCCCTTTCTCGTACCCAGTTTCCGTATCTTGTTGCCGTATTTCGTTCCCATATCTTCTTACCGAATCTCGTTCCCGTGTCGCAGTCTCTGCCAAAACATTTTAGCGGTTTACATGCCTGAAATATGTCAACCGGCTTCAGCAAAATCTCCCCGGGAGGGAGGTGCGACGTCAGCTAGTCATGCGCTCATTTATGAATTTGACTGCGGCAGTGTCAGTCTTGGGCAAACTTAAACGATGCTATTTTATTCGACGCAATTATTTCGCAACGTTAGCGTCGGTAATCGTTTACGTTTGACTTCAGCATAAGTTACCTATGAGCGATTTACATAATATTTTGGGTGGATATAGGTCAGCAAGAACGGCGCTATCCGTCTGTGTAAATTTGCCGGTCAAGTTTGTCCTCGTTTTGGGTGTTACGGCGGTGTGAAGCATTACATGGTCGAAAAATATTGTATTTCAACTTCAACGCCACAATATTAGTCACACAGCTTGGAGGAACACATATAATTTGAAGACGGTCGCTGCGCCTGCAAAATGGTGCCCGGTTCAGCCTTCTACGTCGAACGGTTTCCGAGCACCAATTTAAATCCTGAATATGCAAATTTTATCATGAAAGTGGTCACAACTTTGCACGTGGCACGCGCATCGCTCTGGACGACATCCTGTACGCAAGGCCAATCGATTATCTATCACATAGTGTTGCTCGCATATCGCTGGGACTCTCGGTTGCCGAGCAAGCGGCCGGGGAACCGCTCGGAACTTGCCCATTTTTCGCGATTTCACAATGTCGCGTTTCCCATGTTAAACGAATGGCGCACGCGCGCACGTGCCGACGCCGCATTGTCTGTCGGATCAACACCAAAACTTGATACGACCTGTTGAATCACGGGACCCAAAAGTGCTGAAAATATCACGTTCATAACTCATCAGACGGCTGCACAGGAACCGATTTAGGGCGTCACTCCGGCGGCGGCGGCGGCGGCGGCGGGTCATCTTTTAGGATTTATAATATAGAGATAGAGATAGAGATAGAGATAGAGATAATATAGAGATAGAGATAGAGATAATACTAGAGGGCCTGTATTGCGCGATGCGCAATGTATATAGCCAGTTAATTTATATATGCTAGCCGTATGCCGTATCCCGTATCGCGTATCCCGTATCCCGTATTCCGTATTCCGTATCCCGTGTCACATATCCCGTATTTCTTATCCCGTGTCTTGTATCCCGTCTCCCTTTTCCCTTATCCTGTATCTCGTATCCCGTATCCCGTATCCAGTATCATGAAGTCCGTATTCCGTATCCCGTTCCCGTATCCAGATCCCATATCCCGTTGTCGTATCACGTTACAGTATCCCATGCCCGTATCCCTTGTCCCGTTCCAGTATCCCGTTCCCGTAAGATCCCGTTCCCGTATCCGGTTCCCGTTCCCGTATCTTGCTCCCGTATCCCGATCCCGTATCCCCTTCCCGTATCCCGTTCCCGTATTCTGTTCCATATCCCGTTCCCGTATCCCGTTCCCGTATCCCGTTTCCGTATCCCGTTCCCGTATCCCGTTCCCGTATCCCGTTCCCGTATCCCGTTCCCGTATCCCGTTCCCGTATCCCGTTCCCGTATTCCGTTCTCGTATCCCGTATCCCGTTCCCGTATCCCGTTCCCGTATCCCGTTCCCGTATCCCGTTCCCGTATCCCGTTCCCGTATCCCGTTCCCGTATCCCGTTCCCGTATCACTTTCTCGTATCCCGGTCCCGTATCCCATCCCATATCTCGTATCCCAGCATTACGAGATATGAAGATATGAAGAAAGGCAAAACACCAGGTAGTAATGGATTTTCAGTAGATTTCTTCCGTTGCCTTTGGAAACAGTTGGGTATTTTCTTGCACTCGCTTTCAATTTCAGTTTTTCACGAGGAGAAGTACTAACAACACATCGAGAAAGCATTACAACTCTGATACCGAAAGCAGGACGACCATCTCACTCATTCAAAGGATGGCGTCCGATATCGCTTCTAAATGTTGATTACAAAATTATTTCAACAGCCATCGCTAACAGATTTAAGAAAGTCATCGATCGTATCATCAGTTCATCGCAGTCAGTATATATCAAAGTTATGTTCATGTTCATGTTCATGTATTTGCGAATCATTCCATATAAATGGCTTAATGTTCGATTCGAGTGAAAGGGATACAAGTTGGGCGATACAAACGAAAAACACGACAGACAATTTAAAACACGCATCGCACACACACAAGAAATCGTGGTAACTATGTTAATAAAACGTACGAATTCAAGCTTTCACACACCGTCGTCACAATTTTCGAGTTGGGATTTTAGCACGGCGAGGCTCACATCAAAGGAAGCTATATTGGCGAGAACAGTCGTCTAGTGTACGATGTTATATCACACATAAGTAAGACTAATTAAGCAGGTGTAATAATGGCCGCAGATTTTGAAGCTGCTTTCGAAACGGTATCATGGCCGTACGTAAGAGCAGTTCTAGAAGAACTGAATTTCGGAAATAACTTCACAGAAATAATTAACATAATGTACTTAAACAAACAAAATTTCTACCGTATACTAATAAATGGCTTTTTAGGTGAAAAAATATACCTACATAGAGGTATAAGGCAAGGCGATCCTGTCTCAGGATATCTCTTCAATATAGCTGTTCTGATCCTAGCAAAACAAATAGCAACTACAAATAAACTAACGGGCATCCATCTTAGTGCTAACACAGAAGTACGCATCAGTCAATATGCAGACGATACAATATTGTTCTTAGACAGTTCTGAGCGTTCCTTAATAGGGGCTACAGAGGAGCTGGCAAAATTTTCTGCACAATCGGGACTTAAGCTCAATTGGGAGAAAACTTCATGTCTGGCACTCGGCTTACTGAACACACCAGAACATTATAATAATATCTTGGTGACTACAATTAAATGGGTAAATGAAATTAAAATTCTTGGAATATATTTTAAGCGTAGTATCAACAACATAACGGAAAACAATTTAGAAAGAAAGCTTATCCTTCTTGAGAACGAGATCGCACAGTGGAAGAGACGTCATATTACACCTCTTGGAAAAATAACGGTGATAAAATCGTTGCTGCTGTCCAAACTGGTACATCTTCTTATGGCTTTACCGAATCCCTCACATATTTACATTACAAAGATTGAACAAATGCTATACGGTTTTCTATGGAATAATAAACCAGATCGCATTAAAAGAACGCAAATAATTCAGAAGCTTGAATTTGATGGACTCCAAATGATTGACTTAACATCTTTTATACACAGCTTGAAAATGTCGTGGTTAAAACGATTAGTTAGTTCCACAGCCGATTGGACAAAATCGGCAAACCTAGAGCAGTTAGACCCCAATTGAAGCTTCTCACATACAGCACGGCACAGCTGAAGGTAATACAAACACAGATAAGCAACATATTCTGGCGAGAAGTGGTAGATTCTCTCATTCAACTTAATCAACTGTTAACCCGCGAGTTACTGGGGTATATTTCATAACGCGACTTACTGGGGGGGGGGGCTATTTTTTGCCCCCCCCCCCCCCCCTCGGATCTCCGGAACTACTGGACCGAATGTAAACATTCAAAAGGCATTCGATAGCTCTGGGAAATTTATCGAGGGAAACATAAATTGTTGACCCACATGTTGTTGATGGTCACCGATGACGTCACAGGTCAGGTAAGTACAAAATGTTTGACCGTGTCAAAAGGTCTCGATGGATGGAATTGTCGCGCAAAATTGCGATATTAAACGCATAAGCTGTCGATAAATCGGTATGATTCGTGTGTCTGACACTTCTAAGTACCTTTCTAAGCTATTTATGACCTTGGGTCAGGTCAAGGTCATCCGAGGTCACGAGGTCAAACTGCAGATTACGGTCATTAGGCGTTGTAACACATGTTTATGGGTTTGTTTATCGTCTAGAACGCGTAAAATGGCATTAGAACATTGTTTGTTCCATATAAATAGAAGTAAAAAGCAAAAATGGAAATGCATTTTTTATGCATAGTAATGCTGTGAGAGGTGGTCGATTTTTGTCATTTAAAGGTCATAACTCAGTCATTTTTGAAGATATCGACTTCAAATTTGGTACACATATTCACCGCACACGTCTCAATCACATATATTCCGGTTTTTGGATAATTCAGATTTTTTCTTGAAAATTTTGTTTAAAAAAAAATGTATTTGGATTTCTCAAAATTTTGAATAAAAAAAACCTCAAAAATCCGAGATAGCAGTTTGATAGCCCAATCTATTGTGAGTAATTTGATTGAAGACAATTGAGTGTATCTCAAACATCGTACCTTTGACAGCGTTTTCCGCAAACCATTATTTTGCAACCAAAACCGAAGAACATGACGTCACTCTGACGTCATTCCCGGTTGACCTATCATAACCTTATATTTTTCCTTTTGCCAACATGTGTAGAATTGATGTGAGAGAAGGTACTGCAAGTTTGGCGACGATGCCGGTGTTCGTTTAAGAGTTATTGCAAAATAACGGGAGGGGGGCAAAAAATATCCCCCAGTAACTCGCGGGTTAAATCTTCAACCGGAAGACATAATAATGGCATTTATGGTTCTCAGACTACACAAAATTCAAAACATCTATTGTCAATCAATGGGATAATCAAGGACTAAGATTCATTGGAGATCTGTTTAATAATAAAAACGGCAACATACTAACACGAGAAGAAATAAAAGTACAATATCGAATATCAATGACATTTCTGTGCTATGTAACATTAATACGTAGCTTACCTCAAAGCGTCAGAAATGCAATACGCTTGCCTTTCGAGGCCGAATATCCCTTTCAAGTTACAATTGTTCCTCACTAAGCCAAATATCACAAAATACTGCTATTCATTATTTATCAATGCATTGCGGAAAAGATTGACATTACTGATAGAAACCGAGAAAAAAAATGGGAACGCGATGTCGGCTTCCATCATGAAGGGAGTTTGTTGCACATTAAACAATCTACAAATTCAGTGTATTTACTTTACCTACATTACAGAATAATAAGTAAAAGAATAGCAACTAATAAGTTCTTACATACAATTCGAATGTCCGACAATAGCACTTGTACATTTTGTACGCGTGATACCGAAACAATAATTCATCTATTCTGGCAGTGTCCAGTTACTCAAACATTTTTGCAAGACATTGATAGAAAGTTGCACACTCAATATCAAATACATTTTACCACAACGTTCAGTCATGGGTCTTCCCACAAGAAACAGATCCATTACAAACACTCATAATCACTGTAGCTAAAGCAGTAATATACAGATCCCGCAACGCCGGTAAAAAAAAACTGAAACCACTCATATAATAAATTTATTAAAAATTGAAGCACAAAAAGAACAGCTTGCCAGCAGACTGAAAGACAAGATAGAGTTTTGAAAATAAATGGAAAACATGCAAGGTTATCCTCTCGTAATTAGTAAATTATTAAATGCGTTACGCACTCGTGGCTGACGCCAATGCACATGAACACGCACACGCACACGCACACGCACACGCACACGCACACGCACACGCACACGCACACGCACACGCACACGCACACGCACACGCACACGCACATGCACATGCACACGCACACGCACACGCACACGCACACGCACACGCACACGCCTCATTTGCACATTTACTGGACTGCGATGTAAGCGAGAAGTTTATTGTCTAGACAGGCTAAAGTGGTGTGTGCCAGAGTGAGGAGATGTGAGCCGTAGCAAGACGGCTGTATGATGTATGACCATGTGAGTGCGACAATGTGCAATGCTGTTTGTATTGATGTGTTTGTTTTTGTGTGAATAAATTAGCCCTTCGGTGGGACAAACGGAAGAGATAAAAAAATTCCGTATCCCGTTCTCGTATCTCGTTTCCGTATCCCGTCCCCATATCCCGTTCCCGTATCACGTTCCCGTATCCCGTTCCCGTATCCCGTTCCCGTATCCCGTTCCCGTATCCCGTTCCCGTATCCCGTTCCCGTATGTATGTATGTATGTATGTATGTATGTGTGTGTGTGTATGTGTGTATGTGTGTATGTGTGTATGTGTGTATGTGTGTATGTGTGTATGGGTGTATGGGTGTATGGGTGTATGGGTGTATGGGTGTATGGGTGTATGGGTGTATGGGTGTATGGGTGTATGGGTGTATGGGTGTATGGGTGTCTGCGTGTCTGCGTGTCTGCGTGTCTGCGTGTCTGCGTGTCTGCGTGTCTGCGTGTCTGCGTGTCTGCGTGTCTGCGTGTCTGCGTGTCTGCGTGTCTGCGTGTCTGCGTGTCTGCGTGTCTGCGTGTCTGCGTGTCTGCGTGTCTGCGTGTCTGCGTGTCTGCGTGTCTGCGTGTCTGCGTGTCTGCGTGTCTGCGTGTCTGCGTGTCTGCGTGTCTGCGTGTCTGCGTGTCTGCGTGTCTGCGTGTCTGCGTGTCTGCGTGTCTGCGTGTCTGCGTGTCTGCGTGTCTGCGTGTCTGCGTGTCTGCGTGTCTGCGTGTCTGCGTGTCTGCGTGTCTGCGTGTCTGCGTGTCTGCGTGTCTGCGTGTCTGCGTGTCTGCGTGTCTGCGTGTCTGCGTGTCTGCGTGTCTGCGTGTCTGCGTGTCTGCGTGTCTGCGTGTCTGCGTGTCTGCGTGTCTGCGTGTCTGCGTGTCTGCGTGTCTGCGTGTCTGCGTGTCTGCGTGTCTGCGTGTCTGCGTGTCTGCGTGTCTGCGTGTCTGCGTGTCTGCGTGTCTGCGTGTCTGCGTGTCTGCGTGTCTGCGTGTCTGCGTGTCTGCGTGTCTGCGTGTCTGCGTGTCTGCGTGTCTGCGTGTCTGCGTGTCTGCGTGTCTGCGTGTCTGCGTGTCTGCGTGTCTGCGTGTCTGCGTGTCTGCGTGTCTGCGTGTCTGCGTGTCTGCGTGTCTGCGTGTCTGCGTGTCTGCGTGTCTGCGTGTCTGCGTGTCTGCGTGTCTGCGTGTCTGCGTGTCTGCGTGTCTGCGTGTCTGCGTGTCTGCGTGTCTGCGTGTCTGCGTGTCTGCGTGTCTGCGTGTCTGCGTGTCTGCGTGTCTGCGTGTCTGCGTGTCTGCGTGTCTGCGTGTCTGCGTGTCTGCGTGTCTGCGTGTCTGCGTGTCTGCGTGTCTGCGTGTCTGCGTGTCTGCGTGTCTGCGTGTCTGCGTGTCTGCGTGTCTGCGTGTCTGCGTGTCTGCGTGTCTGCGTGTCTGCGTGTCTGCGTGTCTGCGTGTCTGCGTGTCTGCGTGTCTGCGTGTCTGCGTGTCTGCGTGTCTGCGTGTCTGCGTGTCTGCGTGTCTGCGTGTCTGCGTGTCTGCGTGTCTGCGTGTCTGCGTGTCTGCGTGTCTGCGTGTCTGCGTGTCTGCGTGTCTGCGTGTCTGCGTGTCTGCGTGTCTGCGTGTCTGCGTGTCTGCGTGTCTGCGTGTCTGCGTGTCTGCGTGTCTGCGTGTCTGCGTGTCTGCGTGTCTGCGTGTCTGCGTGTCTGCGTGTCTGCGTGTCTGCGTGTCTGCGTGTCTGCGTGTCTGCGTGTCTGCGTGTCTGCGTGTCTGCGTGTCTGCGTGTCTGCGTGTCTGCGTGTCTGCGTGTCTGCGTGTCTGCGTGTCTGCGTGTCTGCGTGTCTGCGTGTCTGCGTGTCTGCGTGTCTGCGTGTCTGCGTGTCTGCGTGTCTGCGTGTCTGCGTGTCTGCGTGTCTGCGTGTCTGCGTGTCTGCGTGTCTGCGTGTCTGCGTGTCTGCGTGTCTGCGTGTCTGCGTGTCTGCGTGTCTGCGTGTCTGCGTGTCTGCGTGTCTGCGTGTCTGCGTGTCTGCGTGTCTGCGTGTCTGCGTGTCTGCGTGTCTGCGTGTCTGCGTGTCTGCGTGTCTGCGTGTCTGCGTGTCTGCGTGTCTGCGTGTCTGCGTGTCTGCGTGTGTGCGTGTCTGCGTGTCTGCGTGTGTGCGTGTCTGCGTGCGTGTGTGCGTGTGCGTGTGCGTGTGTGCGTGTGTGCGTGTGTGCGTGTGTGCGTGTGTGCGTGTGTGCGTGTGTGCGTGTGTGCGTGTGTGCGTGTGTGCGTGTGTGCGTGTGTGCGTGTGTGCGTGTGTGCGTGTGTGCGTGTGTGCGTGTGTGCGTGTGTGCGTGTGTGCGTGTGTGCGTGTGTGCGTGTGTGCGTGTGTGCGTGTGTGCGTGTGTGCGTGTGTGCGTGTGTGCGTGTGTGCGTGTGTGCGTGTGTGCGTGTGTGCGTGTGTGCGTGTGTGCGTGTGTGCGTGTGTGCGTGTGTGCGTGTGTGCGTGTGTGCGTGTGTGCGTGTGTGCGTGTGTGCGTGTGTGCGTGTGTGCGTGTGTGCGTGTGTGCGTGTGTGCGTGTGTGCGTGTGTGCGTGTGTGCGTGTGTGCGTGTGTGCGTGTGTGCGTGTGTGCGTCGTGTGTGCGTGTGTGCGTGTGTGCGTGTGTGCGTGTGTGCGTGTGTGCGTGTGTGCGTGTGTGCGTGTGTGCGTGTGTGCGTGTGTGCGTGTGTGCGTGTGTGCGTGTGTGCGTGTGTGCGTGTGTGCGTGTGTGCGTGTGTGCGTGTGTGCGTGTGTGCGTGTGTGCGTGTGTGCGTGTGTGCGTGTGTGCGTGTGTGCGTGTGTGCGTGTGTGCGTGTGTGCGTGTGTGCGTGTGTGCGTGTGTGCGTGTGTGCGTGTGTGCGTGTGTGCGTGTGTGCGTGTGTGCGTGTGTGCGTGTGTGCGTGTGTGCGTGTGTGCGTGTGTGCGTGTGTGCGTGTGTGCGTGTGTGCGTGTGTGCGTGTGTGCGTGTGTGCGTGTGTGCGTGTGTGCGTGTGTGCGTGTGTGCGTGTGTGCGTGTGTGCGTGTGTGCGTGTGCGCGTGTGGCGTGTGCGCGTGTGCGCGTGTGCGCGTGTGCGCGTGTGCGCGTGTGCGCGTGTGCGCGTGTGCGCGTGTGCGCGTGTGCGCGTGTGCGCGTGTGCGCGTGTGCGCGTGTGCGCGTGTGCGCGTGTGCGCGTGTGCGCGTGTGCGCGTGTGCGCGTGTGCGCGTGTGCGCGTGTGCGCGTGTGCGCGTGTGCGCGTGTGCGCGTGTGCGCGTGTGCGCGTGTGCGCGTGTGCGCGTGTGCGCGTGTGCGCGTGTGCGCGTGTGCGCGTGTGCGCGTGTGCGCGTGTGCGCGTGTGCGCGTGTGCGCGTGTGCGCGTGTGCGCGTGTGCGCGTGTGCGCGTGTGCGCGTGTGCGCGTGTGCGCGTGTGCGCGTGTGCGCGTGTGCGCGTGTGCGCGTGTGCGCGTGTGCGCGTGTGCGCGTGTGCGCGTGTGCGCGTGTGCGCGTGTGCGCGTGTGCGCGTGTGCGCGTGTGCGCGTGTGCGCGTGTGCGCGTGTGCGCGTGTGCGCGTGTGCGCGTGTGCGCGTGTGCGCGTGTGCGCGTGTGCGCGTGTGCGCGTGTGCGCGTGTGCGCGTGTGCGCGTGTGCGCGTGTGCGCGTGTGCGCGTGTGCGCGTGTGCGCGTGTGCGCGTGTGCGCGTGTGCGCGTGTGCGCGTGTGCGCGTGTGCGCGTGTGCGCGTGTGCGCGTGTGCGCGTGTGCGCGTGTGCGCGTGTGCGCGTGTGCGCGTGTGCGCGTGTGCGCGTGTGCGCGTGTGCGCGTGTGCGCGTGTGCGCGTGTGCGCGTGTGCGCGTGTGCGCGTGTGCGCGTGTGCGCGTGTGCGCGTGTGCGCGTGTGCGCGTGTGCGCGTGTGCGCGTGTGCGCGTGTGCGCGTGTGCGCGTGTGCGCGTGTGCGCGTGTGCGCGTGTGCGCGTGTGCGCGTGTGCGCGTGTGCGCGTGTGCGCGTGTGCGCGTGTGCGCGTGTGCGCGTGTGCG